>JAHZMW010002630.1:0-15768 GCA_027743745.1 Alloscopus bannaensis
AGAGAAAAAATCAAATTATGAATGATTGCTTTTCTTAATTAGATGTCGTATAAAGGGATGAGAAAGTTGATTGTATTTTTGTATTACCATAAGTCCAGGAAGATGACTCCGACTCTGAGTCACCCGTCGATTGATCCCCGCCCCTTTGACTTAAATTACTGCCAGTCTTCCAAAGAGCAATACTGTTCTCCGTCCTCGATCTAAACCGCGGCCGAGACGGTTCCTCCCACTTGGTTCCACCTTCGTCGTAGTCAAACTTGTCGTAGATGTCTTTGGTTTTGAGGATGGAGGGTCGTTTCACGCTCCGTTTTTTGTTGGCGTCAAAAGGGATGTATTGGAAGCCATGCTCGTCGTATCGGGGACGTCCGGATTGCCGATTTTTGCGGCTAGAAGATTCCGACTCGGAGTTGGAATCACCTCGACTGTCAACGTCGTTTGCTGCAGAAGTCCTGCCAAAGCCTCCTTTTCCTCTGGCGCCCTTGGTTTTACCGTAATTTTCATCGCTCGGTGGAAACTGGTATTCGGAGGGGTCTGACTCGTACTCTAGGGTTGTCGTTGTTGTCGGTAGGGTTGTTGTTTCTTCTGGAGTTGGTGGTGCTTCCTCTGTTCTTCCTTCGTTGGAAGTCCATCCACCGGCAGGCTTATCACCTGTGTTGCCTGGACGGTAGCCGGGTGGAGGTCCGTAGGGCACAATTCGGAATACACCTGGCCTATCTGGTTTATCGTCGTCCTCATTGCTGGGCGCCCATGGATCTGGTTTGCTGAAACCTTTGTCAGCCCAGTCATAACCGGGAGGGTAGTCGTCGTGATGATGAGTGTCCTTGTAGCGTACATGTTTCATGAAGTCTTCGGTGTCTAAATTGACTTGGAAGGGGCCTCGGGTTGTTCTGGTTTCCCGGTTTTGATCCTGTCCCCAGCCAGTTCCACCGACTGGAGGAGGAGGTCTATTTCCTGATGACGACCATCCATTTGAGGACGAGGGTGGCGGCGGTCTACCACCACCGGAAGAAGACCAACCAAATGAAGGAGGAGGAGGCCTATTATCTGAATCTCCTGGACGAGATGACCATCCACTGCCTGATGGTGGGGGTCGAGGTGGTGGTGGTCTGTTGTCTGAGTCTCCGGGTCGAGATGACCAACCAAAGCCACTGTCTTGAGGAGGCGGTCGAGGTGGAGGTCTACTGTCCGAGTCTCCTGGCCTTGATGACCAGCCATATCCAGAGTCCATTGGAGGAGGTGGTGGTCTGTTATCAGATTCGTTTGGTCGCGATGACCAACCTCGACCTGAATCCATCGGTGGTGGTGGCCGCTGATCTCCTCCTCCTCCCGATGACCAGCCACTGCCAGGATAAGAGGGTCTTGGAGGAGGATCTGAAGGTCTGTCACCTTGATTCCAGCCATTTCCTGATTGAGGTGGCCCCGAAGGTGGTGGATAAGACGATGGAGGGGAAGTACCGCCTGGACCAGAAGACCAACCGTTTCCTTGTTCCACCATACCATCTCCCCCTGGTGGATAAGTAGGCCTGTCACCCCCTGGAGACCAACTTACACCACAGGAGTAACACGATGACCCTGTTGAGGAGCCGGTTTGGGAAGATTCTGGAGTGGGAGGACCATCATTATCCACCCATGTCGCTTTGCCTGGAAAAACTGTGGGCGAGCCACCACCCGCCTTGTCGCCAGGGGTTGGCCAACCCGTGCCACCTGTCCAGGACGAAGATGACGTTGGAGGAGAAGATGGTCGAGCACTATCCCATATTGGAGGTGGCTTGCTAGAATGAGAATTGTCCTGGCCACCACCACTTGATGATCCCCAACCAGTTCCAGACACACCGCTTGGGTACCTGATTGGACGATACTTTTCTTCATCACTGGACAAATACCTCGGAGTGTACGGTTTTGGCGTAGTCGTAGTTGTCGTCGTGGTGGTGGTCGTAGTTGTGGAAGGTGGCCCATGATAATTGGGATCGAAAGACCAAAGGTTATGCCCCCCTCTACTTCCTCCAGAACCAGATGAACCAAAACCTCCGTCTCCCGATCCAGGCCAACCAGTTCCCCCACCTCCAAAATCAGGGGGTGGTCTTGGAGGCCTGTCACCAGAGTCTCCTGGACGAGATGACCACCCAATCCCGCCTCCTGGTGGAGGAGGCCGATGCGGTGGTCTATCATCAGGTCGCGATGACCATCCGAATCCACCTCCAGGAGGAGGAGGTCTTTGCGGCGGTCTATCTCCGGAATCCTCAGGTCGAGAAGACCAACCATTCCCACCACTTCCAGGGGGTGGAGGTGGTGGTCTATACGGAGGCCTATCTCCACCATCTTCCGGGGGCCTGGACGACCACCCGCTACCTGAAGATGGAGGTGGTCGAGGTGGCGGTCTACCTCCTGCGTCTTCCGGTGGCCGAGATGACCAACCGCTTCCTCCTGAAGATGGAGGTGGTCTCGGTGGCGGTCTACCTCCACCGTCCTCCGGAGGTCGAGATGACCAACCATTTCCTGAAGGTGGAGGTGGTCGGGGCGGCGGTCTACCTCCACCGTCTCCTGGTGGCCGAGATGACCAACCGCCTCCAGAATCTCCTTCAGGAGGCCTTTGGGACGGCGGTTTGTACGGTGGAGAGCATCCATTACAAGTCGAACCTGGCTCAGTATTTCCCCACCCACCACCGCCACCCCCACTACCTCTGTAGATTATTCCAATCCCACTTCCCTCATCACCCCTACCCCGCTCTTCCATACCAGGCGGTCCTCCATCTCCTCCACCGTCAGCCATCATCCTCGCAATAGTGTTCAACGATGGCACAACGAACGGGCTCTTGGACACAAACTCACTTTGCCCCGTCTTCCCACCATGACGATCACTCATCGGCACTCTCCGATCCTGCTGATATGACGGCTCCTTGTGCCGATCCGTTTCGGAGAACGCGTAGTACCTAAACCTCTCATTGGGGAACACTGGAACCGGATCATGTCTGTCCGGATCGTCTAACGGAGACAACGGCTGCGGCAAATGCCTTTGCGGGCTCGGCTCACCACGAACCAGCAAGTCAGAGTTTGTGCTAATCCCTAACACCAGCAACACTAGAAACTTGGAGCGTGTCCACATTTTGTTGTGACATCATATCGGGCTCAGCTCAAATGTCCCGTGTGCGTGTGACACCTCTCTCGTCAACAAGTATTACGATTTCTTCGTCGAACAACGCTACAAACAAGGATGAAGGCGCATCTTCATCCTCATCCTAAGTGCGTAATAAGGAAGCACGATATAAACTGTCTAATAATACCTAATCATCTTCCATGCAAAAAAAACTGACAAAATTCCACACAAAAGAGGGGCTCTGTGCATAAAATTTCAGACCTTCACAAGGATTGACTCATTATTCAATCAGGAACCCCATTAAACACACCAATTTCCTCCTGCCAATCTTCACCAAAGATTAGACTCCTTGTAAAAATCCATTTTTCAAAACACAGCTTCCTAAATCTTAAAGTTTCAAGCTGCAGACATGAGCGTGACCTTTACCATTTGAAGTCATGCAAAGACGCATCAAATACGCGAGATCATGCTGTTTGAAACTTGGAACTTCATCACTTCAATTTTACGACCATTTATGATTCTCCTAAAAAATGGACAGGACGAGGAGTGCACGTATTATCTCAAGAGCCGTGATGCAATTGATGAGTCACAAAAAATCAATTTCGAACCACCTCACAATTACACCTCTAAAATAATCACAGACACACTCATTCACACAGTTAAGTAAAAGAGCACAAAAGGTGATGTCTGTAGTTTTTTTTGCTGGCGATTTTTTTCAGAGAGAAGACGACAAAGAAATTCGCCTCAGCGGATGGACTGTGGGAGCAGGAGCACACACCTGAAAAATCAAATTACACACATTTCCCTTAATACAACTCGAGAGTGGCCCACAATGCTAAAAATAGTGAATCCATACACGACACGCGTCTATGTCTACAAACGTTTTTTTTTATAATAGACAAAAAAGTGGGAGAGACGCATAATATTATGGCGATGATGAGGCGTGCTTAGAAGGGAATGAAAAGGACAAAGAAATTGGCCATAAAAAGTGGATTTTTCACAGGATGCTGAACAATTTGTTTTGTTTTTTAAGGAACTCGACTTAAATATGGATTTAAGGTTGTGTGTCTGAGTGTGTTGCAAATTGGAAACATGCGCAATAGAAAAGCACATCAAAGGTTAATATTATGTGTGCAGAGGAGCACCTTGAATTTTTTTGGGGATTTTCACAAAAATGTGTACCACTCTGAAAAGTGTCAGAAATGAATGAGGAATCTTCTATTACACACTGCGTATGGAAAAAAATGCACAAATTTTCTACATTTTTTATGATGACGATATATTCGAAGGTGTTTTCAATTTACGAACAAGTGCAGGGTTATGTAGACGCACACACTCTTCGATGTTTGATGTTCGCTGCACGCGCTAAACTAACAAAAAAAATTCATGTTCCCTTTCTCTTATCACATTTTATATTCTCCTGTCTTCTCTCCTGTGTGAGCTGCTCACAGTTTTAATTCAGTTAATTAGATGCCCATTATTATAATAATCCTCTGTCTTTTATATAAAAATGCTGAATCTTCTGTTTTGGGAAAAATCCCTTACTTACATCTCAATTTTTTAGATCGGATCACAAAAAGTTTTTCCAGTGAAAGATACGCTTTTGACACTCACACACAAACATCTTCAACAGTTGTCTTGTAATCGTAATCCTCGTGTAACAAAAATTTTCTGTACTACTAATTACATGCTAAAGTTTCTCACTCTTCGCGAGTCGTAGTTTTGGATCACAAACAATTGTGGAGATTCCCAAGCATATTTTGGGGGAAATATGCGTTTCGTTTCTTTTCAGCTTGTTGTGAACTAATTAAAACAAAAATTGCTTTGCAGAGCGAGACGCGCAGAAACGACTCAATCCTAAACTGAGCTTCACGCTCTTGTAGCATACGCGTATGAAAAGTTGCAGAGAGGTGATCATATAATTTATCCTTGCATCCTGAGGATTTTCCATAAATTCCAGTTTAGCTAATTTTGATCAAAGAAGCGCATAGTCTCATTCCCTTGGCGGAGCCCATCATCAACTTTTATTTCGCTTCGCCTTTTTCCATATCAGAATATGTACGGTATTGTACACGACTGCTTTTCCACACGAGATTAGAATCTGAAGAAAAAAGTGGTTTAATCGCATTTGTACGAAGGAAAGGGGTAATAGTGGGAAGATTTATGAAATATGAGGCAAAACATACAACGCCAAAGATGTTGAAAAATGGAGATTGCGTATATGCAAATGTTGAATACAATAAGCTTACTTGCAAGAAATCGTATCTCGATGTGGTACGGTTGAGGATATACGTCAAACTCGCTCATTGGAAAAATTGGAGTACATGGAATCAAGTCCTGTTAATCTTGTGGCCGTGAACTTGACAAGTTCAATAATTATTGCAATTTTTTCAATAATCTCATTTCATTAATAAGCTCTATCTGCAGGCAAGTGGTTATAAATAGGCGCATTTAAGGAGGAAGACGAGAGTTCCGCTTTTTAATAAGAGGTTTCAAGAATGTTACAACTTCCATCTCATTCATCAAATCTCGTCATGTTATTTCTAGGTTAAGATAGGCGTGTAGTACATACGTTCGTATACGATTTGCAAGTCTTGTAAATTGGTCGGAAGGAAAACGCTGGCTTCCGGTACGCGTGTGAAATTTTTGCGAAAGCTCTCCTTTTCATTTGACTTGTGAATGGTGCAGCACTTCATTCATTACAATTGCTCCATTACCTCCCACACAAAGCGTGAAATTTTAGATAGTAAACAACTTGGGAGTGCACATATCACACAGTATGCTATATTTGAACAGGCGTTAGATGAACTTGTTAGATGTGAGCCCAATAAAATAATATATTTCATGTTCCGTAATCCATCCCTTCAAAACGGCGACCTTGATAGTGAACGGGGAACGTGAGCAAGTGGAGGTTAGGGTACTTCACGTCTGAACCTTCGATTTCTATATGAAATGAAACTTTGATTTAATGCGTTATCGTTGACATCTAGGACTCTGCAAATATAAATGATCGATCTTGCCACAAGATTTATTTCGGCCCTGCACCCTCAAGGAGGAGTAATTAACTAACAATATAGACACAAAAAATGCCCTGAATAGGGCCCGCCAACATTGATTCAGGGCTGATCACAGAAAGATTTGCATCTTCTAATTACTCTGTTTAAAGCTGACGTAACTGATTACCAAAGGACGGGTTTGTTGGAATATATTACGATAAAACATCATTGATAGCCCCATTGTGCATAAATCTTGATTTCCAATCATTGTCAGGAGGAAATCAGTGTAATGAACCTTTTTATGTACGTCACAAAGTCGCTCTTGCTTATTTATACTAATACTCTGATCAGATTGCGTTTACTGTACTTGTTTACAATACTTTAATACAGTTCAAACTAAACCAAAAGCTCACATAGGCATTAGTTTAGTGTACTTAAGCAAAGAATATCAAGGAATGTGTTATCTCTCAAGGAAAATGATAATGACAAAGACATTCACTTGAAAAAGCTTATCTGGCATTCCAAGAACATGGGAATTTCAACTTTCTGTTGGATGATGCTGACAAGCCATACTTTTTAACGCAGTAAGTATAAATGGACATGTGTGTTGAATTGGTATAAACCTGCAGGACATACCCAACAATTAGTATGACGAGTACACAACACGAGGATGATGTAATTATGCAAATTATTGTAGAACTTTAATTAGGTTAGATGCAACACAGCACACTTTGTTTATACAGCGAAAACCATAATCTTTGGATGCAACAGTTTGACTTAAGCAGTCTATGCAGGTCGTGTAGAACGAATCTTTTTTGTTCCAGGAAGATCAATAAATGTACTACGAATTTCACTGACCACTAGGCTGGTAGTACTGGTAAGGGTCATTCTAATTCCAGTACAGTAGGCTAAAGTTTGGTATGTGTTATTTACACCTTATTGAATTCCTCCTATAATTTTCGCCATCGAAAATTTAAAGTCTGACCTAGTTTTATTTAAGTAACAATTACGTATACCAAACTTGTATGTACATACGTACTATTCGAGATTGTAGCAATATTTCTACTAAACCACTACCCCACAGTTAACGATAAATCAGTAATTGTTAAAACCTGGAAAAATCTGTTTGAATCTGGAGAATGTGCGAGAAGAGAAGTCTGGAACTTCGTTGTCGCAATGTGGGTGGCTATTCCAAAACATGAAAATATGCTGAATTGGGTTTAGTTACCAATATAAAATGAATTTGTTACAGTCACCGGAGAGGTATTCCGCAACACTTATTTTTAATAAGACTGATCAGCACTGGACAAGCAAGTACACTACTGGTAGATGTAACATTTCAAGCGAACATTTTAATAAAAAAACCACAGCAAAAATAAAATAATTGCTGCCTTTTCAGTTAAAGAGCAATTACATTCTGTCACGTGAACAGAAATTCTAAGAAAACAGTAAACGCTCTAAAACATCAACTGACGCATTACTTCGGTTCCTATCCACAAGCAAACATAATCACACAAATATTAGTCATTTAAATTGATAAGAATATTGCATTATTCATTTTCATCCCGAGTTTCTCACGTAGCCCCATGACCTTCTTCTAGCTATTTCTTTCCATTTCTTGACTTCCACTGCTCATATATATCAGAGTCTGATGGAAACGGGGTCGCTGAGTAGTAGTAGTTGTCGGATCGCCTATTTCCTGAACCAGAACCACCTCTGCTACTACCAGGCCACCCTGTACCATAACTTTTTTCCCGAATCTGGCTGGGATTCCATGAACGTTCTGTGTGCCCATTGTAGGGGGGCTGAAAAGACGGCGAATTGCAAGAGTTACAGCCACCACCCTGTGGGGGACCCCAGCCAGGTTTGTGATGAGGAGGTGGTGGCGGCGGTGGCTTTTCTGACCAGCCCCAACGGTCGGAAGTTCTCTGAGTTGTGCGGTAGTCTTGATAGTGTTCCTCATTCTGCCAACCTGTGCTCCAACCACTTCCTTTGTCTGGGGGCCTCAAAGATACAAACTCACTCGAGTCTGGAGTCCATCCGCCATCGTGACTTCCAGGTGGCTTTATCGTGGTCTCGTGTGAATTATGGTGCTGCCAACCCCAACCGCCATTTCCAGAAGGAGGTCTCGTTGACGTGTGAAACTCGTGAGAAGTTTGATGCCAACCCCAATCATGACTTCCAGGTGGCTTTATCGTGGTCTCACGGGAATTTTGATTCCAACCCCAACCATTCTTCCCACCACCTGGAGGAGGTCTGGTGGTGGTGAACTCATCGGACCCGTGGTGCCAGCCATAATGATGTTGAGAAGGGGGCTTGGTGCTTTGCTCGCCGGAGTGATACCAGCCCAAGCCAGGTTTGAAAGTTGGTCGAGTTGACACAAAGTCTTCGTATGAGCCCCAACCTGGTTTGGAAGTGCTAGAATGATGTTCATGATGATGACTTTCCCAGCCTCCCCGTCCGTATTTCTTTGGAGGTCTTGTCGCCTGCTCCATGCTACCCCATCCCCAACCTGGTGTACCTCCAATAGGTCGAAAGTCTTTGGAAGGTGGGCCCCAAACAGGACTATTATCTGGTCTTGAAGGACGAATACCATGACCACTGCCTTCATTCACTGATCCTCCTCCACTTCCTGACCCACCGCCATTTCCTGATCCAATTCCAAATGCACCTCCATTTCTTGATTCCCCTCTATTTAAACTTCCTCTTCCCCCTGAATTCGGAGGAATATAGCTGTCATCAATTTGAGAATCCGGCTTCGAATGGCCATGCTCATTATCAGGAACTCTGTTGGGGTCAAATGACATGAAGTTATGAGGTGGCATTTCAGTCGTTGTCGTAGTCGTTGTGGTGGTCGTGGTCGTTGTTGTAGTTGTTGTTGTAGTGGTGGTTGGAGGCGGACACTTTCTAAACGGCCGGAAGAAATATTGTGTCCATTTACTTCCTGTAGGGCCGTTGGGCATTTGGTTACACGTTTTGGGATACGCTCGTTTTTTATCGTCTTCTTCAAGAACGTCATCTCCTTTCCCTCCACTCTTCTCTCCCTTCCCTCCCTTCCCTCCACCCTTTCCTCCATTTTCTACAGCAGCAGGTTTAGTTTTAGTCACTATAATCTCCTTCTCTTCCTTGTCTTTCTCTTTTGATTCTTCGCTGTCTTCATCATCCGCATTATCATTATCGTCATCCGACGGTGATTCTGAATCATCTACGCTCACTTCCGTTGTATCTTCTTCGGTCTCCGCTGCCACCGCTATACTAGCTGTCACCTCCTCCGTATCCTCATCCTCGGCTCCAACCAAGCCCTGAACATGGGCCACCAAGTGAACACATAGCAGCACCACACACAGGAATCGCAGAGCACTCATCTCGAAAACATCAGTTTTTTATATAAGGAATTGGGTCAGTTTTTTCGCGAGGCTCCTCGAGTAGAAACATTAGTATAAAAAACCTGCATACTGCAGGGCATGGTAGGCTCCCAGAAACATATAACTTCCGTTCCACTTTCAACTCTTCACTTCACTCTCACTTCTCCGAAGATTGACAGGAGTGATCCAATTAAAAAAAATCAACAAAACTTAGCACGTTCCCGGATGAACATCGTCACGAATTCTGAGATATGCAAGTTTTTTATTTCTATTTTTTTAAAATTAACTGCACGAAAAGCATGTATTTTGCTAGTGCACCAGAGCAAATATACAATTACTGTGTATACATAATATTGTACAGTAATTGATTCTGCACGCTTCTCCCTGGAAATGTGTGCCTAGTGAGGTACTAAATGTGAGTCGTTGTCCAACATCTTGTTTCTCAAAGCTCTTTCCTTTGTTTGGTCAGCAACGCTGTGTTATTGTGCGTTGCAGAAACACGGTGGGCTTATTCTGCAAGTCGCTAATTGCACAAGTGTAGTCATCTAATAGCATTTGCATATACCTGCGCGTAAACTAATTTTATAAGGAATTAGATATCGTTGTACATGATGAGTACTACATCTTCCTACAAGCAATGATGTCCAGTGCAGATAATTGTTGAGGAGATCCATAAGATTTTCCTGCGCCGGCATATTATTCCTGTGTTGAAAGGGTGGAAACTAACCAGGAATTCCCACAAGTGGCAACGTGTTCTTGTGATAGCGTTGATTGGTAAATTGGAGCACACAACATGGGAATCATATCCTGTATCGCTCTCACTACTGGTGGATCCTGAGAAATGGAGAAATCTCTGCTTGCTTTGGCTTTTGCAGTATTCAAGTATTCCTAGTTAGATATGTTTGAATTATATGAGAGCATTCGAGACTGCAGGTAGCGCAACTCTTGCAACAACTTGTGGCAGAATCAAGTTCACATTCATCTCTCCAACGACGTTGCTGATGGCTCGAGATTTAATTAAAGATTTCATTCAACAACCATGGTTTACGATCCCATGTATTGTAGGTTGTCTTCGTTCTACAAATGCGAGTTTATCGTTTATCAAGCTATTACAAGTTTCACATAAGAACAGAAGGTCATCTCCCAACAATAAACGATTAATTCATAGCTATTTCTGTTGTAGATGAAACCCTATGAGATGAACATAAACTCGTGAATGAAATGAGATGTTGTGGGTTCTTAGAGTGTAAACTTGTAAAGAATGAGCAGGATGGTTGTGTGTTACGATTATTAAATATTAATATGAGCAAGATGATTGGATGTTATTATTAATATGCATGATAAGATATGCTATATAATAATAACAAAATTAACAAAGTGAAGCCGAATAACGTTAGTCATTTAAAAATCATACAAGTAATGACAAGACCCTGTAATATGTCTCCAAATCAAATCTTACATAGGTATGCATAAATGCACAAATGGACAAATTGAATTATTCCAAAAAGCTTTGAATGATTATATTTTTAACAACACAACTATAGTCACACAACTGATACGGGGAGAATTGAGTTTTAAAAAATATTGATCAAAGTAGACAAATGTCAGTGTTAAGATATTTGGATTTGGATTACCTAGTCCAACTTTATGCGATGTATTTTTTTTGTATATTTAGAAGATTAAGATGTTTTCTACATTAATAATTACCTACTGCATGCATTAAAGTTAACAATTGTGGAGTAATAGCATGTATCAAATAGTAAACAACCTAGACACTGAGTAACAAAGAAATAGTTTTAAGTGCATAAAGGTAATTGAAACGCCTAGACCACCTAACACTTTACTTCACCTACTTACCTATTCAAGGTGATTAAATATAACACATCAATTTTTAAAAACTGAAATAGCATAAATGTTTTGAGAGCTACCTCTAAATGCTGTAACCAACTTTTGTAATATAAATCAGTACATCCAAAAAGGTTTCCAGACCACTAATTTTCAATTTTTTGTAATTACTTCGTCACATAGTAATACAGGTCACCTGTTCCTGACTACCAGCCGCCTCTACCTCTACCTCCCCTCGGTGAGCCTCGAGCCCCTCCTCGTCCACCGCGTGGTCCACCTCGTGCCCCACCGCGCATATTGTTATCCATTCGAGGTTGGGGGTTGCCACGCACGGGGGTTTGTTGCTGTTGCTATTTGAAAAATGATTAGCAAACGGTAACAAAACGTACTCTACATTTTAACAGAAATTAAATTATGTATATTTTTGTCGATCAACTTTTCATACCTGACCACCACCTCGACCACCACGATTATAAACCTGAGCTCCACCACGGTTAGGTCCACCACGTCCGCGTGCAGGACTTCCGCGTGCTCCACGATTATTTTGACCTCCTCGCTGAGGAGTTTTCGGGGTGACGGCTGGCTGTTGAGTCTCAGGCTTAACTGGCGCAACAGCAGATTTTTCATCCGAAGACTTTTCAGTTTCGACAACTTTAGCGGTTTCCACATCTGCAGCGTGCTCTTCGGCCCCCTCGTCTCCGTCAGCCTCTTCCAGTACAACAAGTTGATCTTCAGGTTTATTGCCACCTGCAGCAACAGTGGACTTTACCTCAACCGGTTGAGCCACTTCCATTTTCTCCGGCTGACTTGTTCCTTTAGCGGGTGACGCTGCAAAAGTAAAATTAATTGTGTTTTGCAAAATTGAAATTACAAACCGTTTTGAGATAATTACTTGAATAAAAAATCGGCTTACTCTGCACGGGTTTGGATTCTTCCTGCTTCGCAGTCGTGCTATCAGTTTCAGCAGTTTCCAATTTTGCTACTTCGGCTGCAGCCGCCTTGGCAGCTTCCTCTGCTTTCGCTATGGCTTCCGCCGCTTTTCGGGCAGCCTCCTCCTGAGCCTTCTTTTCTTCATCCGCCTTGTGCTGTCTTAGTTTTACCTACATTGTATTTCACATGCAAATTTAGCATCCTACTCAATGGAAATTTCGAAAAAAATATAATAATGTCATGGCTTACCACACGCTTCAAGTATTCCACATAAGAGTCGAAATGCTGACGACTCTTTCCGTGTGTATCTACCTCACCCTCGGCTATATAAATCCGGCATACTTTGCAACAGCTGCCTCCGACAGCAAATATGGCTTCTTCACCTGGAAAGGTAAAAATAATTGCTTTAATACAGCTTAGCCCTTCGATTATACTGTATAGTTTACTTTTAATTTGAACACTAATTAACTTACCAACAACGCCGTTTTCGTCAAATTTATCTGGTATCCTAATCTCTCCTTCTGGAAGCAATATTTCTCCCTTTTCCCCATGTAGCATGTCTTTGATGTCGTCAGTGAGCGGTTGATTACCTCCAAGCGAATGGATGTTAATAATATTCAAAGGCTTCTCGTCCTTTGTAACTTCGATGTGTACTGCGTACAACTCTTCTTGGGAGGAGATTTCCTGATCGTTAACCGAAACCTTACCTTCTTGTTTCAATTCATTAAGCTTTTTCAAATGACCTACACTGGTCAAGTGCTCGACCCAATCACGTCGGTGGACAAACTGGGACTTACAAAATCGACAATTTGGATGCAAAAACTCCTTGAGAACCTATAGTTTTAAAAATATTCAAAATTAATAATTAATAAATTTGTTAAAAACATGTACAATCCGTTAGTTTACTCTTGCCACATACCCTATGCCAAACACTCTGTTTGTGGGTTCCCCAATTTACTGTATAATTACAATCGCACATTTTGCAATGATGCTTATTTCCTTTTCCTCCATGCCCACCCTTTCCAGCTCTTCTTTGTCGTTCCATTTCGACCGCGATTTCATCTTCACACATCTAAAAACGACCAGAGATGTGAGTAATTAAATATAATGGACCGAGTCTTACGTATGTGTGAAAGTGTATTAAATTCCACATGCTTAAAAGTACCTTTGATTCATACATAAGAAGCTCAGCTCGCTTGACAAACTTCTCCTCCATGATCTTTGTCAGGGCCACGTGTGCCTTACCAGTGAGATGAGATTCAAACGACTATAAAAAATGAATGGTAGAAATTGAAACATAATCACCTCAGATAATTTCAATTAATGTAATATTGAAACAAGTTGAGAAAGCAATCTTACCGGTCCGTCACTCATAGTTTTTTGACAAATCTTGCAAACTAAAAGTTCAACTGGCAACTCATCGTATTTACTTGTCTTCTTCTCCTCCGATGCGTTATTTTGCGCGGCTTCATCAGTGGCTTCATTCGTTTTTGCATCTTTACTCTCGCCATCTGCTCCTGATTTCGCATCTCCATTTTCCGCAGTAGTAGTTTCTTGGCCTTCCTCCATCTTCACCACTTTATCCTCCGTTTTCGTCGCGGCTTTCGCCCCAGCAACTTTGTTGACGCGACGATTCTTCAATCGATCCTTTCTCGTACCAAGTCCCATTCTATTACGAGCCGCCTCACTTCCCGGACCCGTTCGAGGCTTCTTGCTGTCGGAATGTGAATATGGATCGCGCATGACGAGGCCCCTCTTCTTGGCCACTCCACCTGAAACTGCGGGGCGGCCACGGTCATTGATATCCGTTCGACGGACCAAACTAACTTTTTGGTTTCGTTGAGGTAGAGGACGGCCTCCTCGATCAGACGAGTTCCTATTATCGCGTCCAAACCGATTTCCCGGTCCTTGTTGCGGAGGCGGGCCAAACTTTCCAGCGTTATGTTCTCCAACCCCTTGTCCGTACGCTGGAAACACTTGTTGACCAAACGCCGCAGGATTGAGTCCAGGCAAATTCCCAACAATCACCTGCATCGGCTTCTGCTGGTTCATCACGGCGGCCGCAAACGGATTCTGATTTTGAACCATTCCCATATTTCCTCCCATCATTCCTCCACCGGCCTGTGACGGAGGTAACACCATCACCACTGGTTGATCTTGATTACCACCACCACCACCACCAAAGGAAGACATCATACCAGACATACCAGGATTGTGACCTACCGAATTATGCATCACTGCATTCGAAAGTTGCGAGGCAAACTGGTTTTGCATCTGCTGATTTTGAAACGGTCGCGTGTCAAACACATTCATCCCTCCTTGACCACCTCCACCACTTGGCCGGCCAAAGTTGGTGTTAGAAGGGCCCTGACGCCATCCCCCGGCATTGTTTCCTCCGCCACCGCTTGCCCTATTATCACGTACAGGACGATTATAGGGACCTTCGCTGAATCGACTTTGTCCTCCTGCCCTGCCGTTTCCAAATCCTCCACCGCCACCACCACCGTATCTACGATTCGACATCTTTCACTTTTTTCTTTTAATTAAATTTAAAGTTCAAGAAACAAAATATCCTCCGACTGAGATGCTTCCAATTTAACCAGTTCCAGAGGCCTTCCCGCTTCGTTTCTCTATTTTAATGGAGAAGCACTTGGTCAAAATGTCAACAAATTTAATACTGTTTACTTTTTACAGTTTTATTTAAATAAAGAAAAAAATTGATGTGCTTGGCTTTAGAACTTCAGAGGCTTACGTCAACGTCCTCCCAGTCATCAGCAAAGAAAGGATGCACCGCATCAAACAACGCAGGTTCTCGGAAAAAGGCTTTTACTCTATCCATCACATGTCTACGATTTTCAGGGAAGTACTGGGCCCGTGTTTTTCTGCACGGTCCGTGCACGAACACCGGCTTGAGGCATAGAGCAAAACAAAGCGAGGCAGGAATGTCATTTATGAAGTGTGGATCAGAGTTGCACACCAATCACACGACGGACCACCAACAACTAACAACCACTTTCCACCGCACACCACAACTTATAAAAGTTTTGTTGTTGTCACATTATTACCTCCTTCCTTAGTCGTGTTAGCTGCATATTATGTGAATATGGAGGTATGGTCCGAGACGCAAAATCCCACATTCAACATTAAAAAATGAGAATTAAATTTTAGAATAAATTTTACTGGATCTTTACTTTTGAAATACCCCAATCAAAGTTTGTTAGTTTTAACAATGTACAGTTATGAATTACTTGCACCCGCCTACAACTTACGTAAACGATAAAAAATATTTACGAGCGCAGAAAATTTAGGGACGATTCAAAAATCTAATCAGCTTTATCAAATATGTATAAGATATTTCAAGCACTAGACTAAAAAGCAATAAAGTCGTACCAGACTCGTAATAAAGCTTAACTCTGTTGGCGACCACTACTGTTTGGGTTCTTGATTATGTGGCGATAGATCTATGCGTTATCCCACCTAATGCATTCGCATCTTTGTACGATTTAATGCTTTTGAACTTTACAACAGCTGTGAGTAT
>JAHZMW010002631.1:0-44635 GCA_027743745.1 Alloscopus bannaensis
GCCAAAAACCGAAACCGGTTTCGTTTTTGCAACCGAAACCGGAAACCGGCAGCCCTAGGTACAACTGAGCTCCAGGTTTGAGCTACACAGACGGACGACCGATAACGAAATTTGAAAGTGTACTATTTTGTTATAGATCTTTAGCAACGGACAGAGAGACGAATACAATGAACTTATGAGTACCCTTCTGTATTTCTAAATGAAGCCGTGTCAGATTAATTTGGGCGTATGCCGTCGCATCGTTCTCAATATATACGAATCATTTCTTCAATGCAACTTTTGAATGAAGCAGCCTGCATCGACTTGAAACTTGGCTAAATTGGTATACAACAAATGACAAAGGAAGAAACCCATCATTTTTGCTGCAATTTTAAGATTTTTTTGTACCAATTTGGAATCCGCGTCACGCACAGAGATTGGGTGTTGGTGGGCATATATATTTTAAAGGAAATTATCAGCATAACCCAGTTACATACTACTCGAAAGGAGTATACGTTATTTAAAACTCTGCCAAAACATTTTTACTTGTCGTATCTTCATATGTGTCGGATCATTATGTGTGCACATTAGTGCGCACTCCATGCGTGCAAATTAATTAAACTCATGCAGACAAGTCTAGAGGAGGTATTAAAATTGAGGTGATTGAGCTGGTTTGTATGAAAAGAAGAGAATTTATATCAATTTGTTTTCACTAGGTGTACAGTTATCTTATAGTCACGGTTGAAATTTACATGTTTTCGATTCTTCCTTGAAAACGAATGTGCTAGTCGTGTATGGAGTACCACATTTAATAAAGATGAGTTGTTCAGTTTTTACTTGTTTTTGGCAGCAGTCATGTAGCAGAGCAATAAAATGAGTATCATAGGATTTGAGCGACCTCCTCAATTCTACGTAGAAAGTGAAAATAACGCTTCTTGAAATCACTCTATCCTCCTTAGTCATTCACGTGTGTCGATTTGTGCACAGAGAAATGACTTATCTATCACCAATAAGAACAACCTCCCTCATCAAAAATGTTTCTCGCTTATCTTTCCGATTTACAGAGAGGATTGTGAGCATCGATTCTGCAGCACATTTGAGTTTTTTAAAGTAAATCACAAACAAGTGAAATGTTTTAAGTGAATGTAATTTGTGTACTATTGCTCACGTACGGCATTGCGATTAAGTATCTCAGATCTTTGATCTAATCTAAATTTGGGAGTGAGCTTCAATTTATGCTTCTACCGAATCTTACCACATGTTTTGTCTGTTTGCGTTGCTATCATTGTTCCAAAATCAAATTAGTGAATAAGATTTTTTGGGTCTCCAACATAAAATGCAATTTAAAAGTCGTAAAGGAGTGGGCAAACTTTCTGATTTTAACTAACGAGTACATAATGTGGGTATTTTTAGTCTGTAGAGATGAATGTTTCATGAAAGTGAAATGATTGATTTGCAACCAACGTTTTTCCGTTCTAGTTTAGCGTTTTGTATCCTGCATTTTTGAATGTTTAGTTCCTCTTTGCTGTCTTTATAAAGACATGCTCAGCGAAAGGACGGCGTACCGACTTTAAAATCTTTGCCTGCTTGCAAAATAAGGGACCAAGCAGCCTTTCGTCGTCGACGTCGATTATGCGGCACTTTCCTATTAAACGAGTGCATAGTAGGTACATATATTATGTGTAGTTCTGTGACTTCATGGGATGTTAAAAATAAATACAGAATGGGCAAAAAATGTAAACTCGAAGTAGCTATTTACTTATTGTTTGGCTATTTCCCGACTGTGGCATGCACTCAGGCGAGTGTTACACAGATAATATTACGGCAATAGTATATATAGGAAGGTGATAGTAAAAGTAGTGTATAATTAAACCAAGAAATGATCGGTGCAGTAGTCGTAAAAATACAAAATTCTTATTTTGTAATAGATGGTATAGGAGGAGTATTACTGCAATGTTTTACTATACTTTCACAAAAGCGTTAAATGTTAATAAGACATTTTTGCATTACAAACATACGATGGAGTTGTTGTTTATGCACTGATGCGGGTAAACAGCTCAGCAATGATTTTAAAGTAGAAACGTAGCAGATTGTCTCTATTAGTTTGCTTAAAAGTGGAAAATTGTGAGTTTAGCAAGTTTTTGCGTGATTACTAGGTGTGGGAATAAAACACCAAAGGGAAAAGAAATGCAAAAATAGATTTTTAGCCTCTGGCTGACGTGACGATAATTTGTTATTATTAGATAGTCCGTGCTCCATAATACAAATATAGCCAAGATTATGTTGGCGCATTGGGCTTGGCATTTGGCAGGTGCAATTCATCGTTATCACCACCGTTGTGAATTCATCAGATTTTTGGGTTGGCAGTGGTGTCGGAATAAGTGGAGCATAATTAGGGATAGTATAATGTGTACGTACTCAATCTATAGGTATGTCTGTATAATTTTTTGTTGAACGAACGATTTGTGATCAGCGGTTCTTATTACTCTCGGGACTGCTACAGGAACGGACGGGGCTAGATTATCAAAGTTGAATAATGCTACATTCGTGATACCTTTTCTGGGATTTTATTTTTGAGCGTAAAATTAACATTCCCAAATATCAAAGCGGACGGCAAACATTGTGATTTGTCACGGGGCGGATGAAACGCTTATAATCCACGTGTATTATTATATTGACAAATTTTAGCACGCGCATTGAATAGTTACGTATTTGGATGTTTAGGGGTTAAATTTTCATATACGGCCATCACACGTATGCGTATGGATTTGTGAACAGGTAAATACATATAAAAGTTGCCACATCCAGTCATTTTGTGTAGGGCAAGCTCGTACTTGATATAGTAAAATAGATATTGAAATTCGATGCGCTGCAGCTAAGGTCTATATCTTTTGTACAATGAAGATGTGATAAAGGGCGGAAAACAATATGATCCTGTGCTAACTCTATACAGAGCTGAAAGCTGAAGATGCTAAGATGTGAAGGTAACAAGATATGGATTCACAATTGATTAAGAGTGATAGATCGTCATTCATCAAATAGAGTGGTCATTAGCACCTGCGTCTTTGCATATTCTCGCTGTTGCAGTCTGCATAAATAGATTATTCTCCGTTGAGCGAGAGTCATCGTAAAAACAAATGATGACATGTGGAGTGCGCTTCCAAGTCCATTAGATTTAAGCTGACGATGTACTGTTGGCAATATTGACATTAGGAGAAGAGGAGGATCGAGCTTATTTTTGGTAGATAGAAGAATAACGCTCACTTTGTGCATATTGAAGCAACGCACTTGTCGTATTAGCGTATGCGCTTTGTATGTATTTAGTCTTAAACCTGTGACCAAATTTAGAATTTGAGTTCAAGGTAAGACACATTGCGGCAGTTACACCACACTTTGTACTGCACCGATTATCGTCGTAGATAATGAGTGTGACTATATAGAAAGAAAAGGAGATGGTTTTTATATGGATGTAAACGTGGTATGATATTGAGAATGAACCCCATGTACGCTCGTAGAGTTTGTGCTTGACTTGTCGTTAAGCAGGTAATTTACTACCTCAAGCCTGTAACGACATGCGCATCAATGCACATGCGTGGAATTCATATGAACTTGGTAGCATAGCGTTCGCATTAGCCACTACGGGCAAAGTTAATATTGATTCGACTACGTACTTATGAATGATGAGAGCATTATGCATTAGATGTGCTGAACGCTTTATATGGTTGTAATTTAGCAGGAATGAATGCTAATTCTGCGCTTTCCGCTTAAATGCTCTTCAGCGTTTGTTGCAGCGGAGGGTTTTCTGAAGATTACACAATCATAATAAATATTTGATGCGGCACGTTGCTAATTTAATTGTTCTTGTGTTTGCTCTGAGTAAATGGACAGAGTGGATGTACGTGAGCACTGTCGTAAAGTAGCAAACGTCTGAGGTGACAAAAAATGATGTATATTTGAAGTCGGTTTGACATGAGTTGTGGAAGGAACTATAACTCATGTAATGAATGCCGAATAGATGAGCCAACCTGCCTATTATGAGTTATCCACACTGCTTTACATTTTAATACATACTTTTCAATGTAATACCAGCACTACCCCTATATTTAGAGACTTACCCTTGGTTTTAGTTTACTGAACATGTGCTCAACTAATCATTATTCATTAGGGAGTACCATTCATGGTTGTTGGTTTACGCATTCTTCTTGCTCAATGCGAATCTTTTCTGCGGTAGTAAGGCAGACTAAAGACAATTATGGAGTCTAGTATGCAACTCGCATGAGTATACAACGTGCGTGTTATTCAACGCCTTGCAATCTAGTGAATGTCGGCCCTAAGGGTTGACGAAAATGGAATGCAATTCTTCTTGATAAAACTTCACCGGGATATCTGCAGAAACATATCATAGTAGCGTCACTTTCAGTTATTAGAAGTTGTTGTATATCTCGCCGCGATTTGGGTTAAATCGAGTTGTAAATCACTAATCATGACGAAAACTGGGAGCTGGGAGGTGTTACCATTCAAAATCATTAATTACCACGCAAGGTCGCAATAAGCTGCTTGAAGTGTTTGGTGTACTAAAAGAAGAGGACACTTTGGTGCATGTGCTTGCGTTCCTCATATTTTTCAATGCAGAGGAGAAAGAAACGATGATGTGTTGCACTTGACATAAATACGGGTTTCATTATTAAGAAAATGGAAGTCTCATTCTACAACTCATTCTTGAATGATGTGTATATATGGATGTATATATGTAGTTTTTAAGTATAAAGAGACGACTGGCGCACGCCGAGAGATGAAGTTGTGTTAAAAATCCCTTTTCCTTGGCTGATATATGATATTGGCACGACGAAGTCTCTCTCCCTTGATGTATTTTGTCAGTGTTGGCTTAACCATAAGCAACTGAGTGCAATGATTTATTTTGATGTGATGAATGAATGATGAAATGATGATATGGTATTGAACCTCGTTTTTCGTACATGTGTACAAAAATCACTCCGTCTTCATCTAATGCAATGATGGTTTATTAACCGCACGTATATCAGATGCTATCTTTGTATTAAACGAGGTTTTATGCTGGTCGGAAGGCTGATGATTTCATGATTACAATCGTGAAGGGTTTCGAGGATATGCTTGTCTTAATACAAGTTAAAAGTGCAATTTTAGGTGCCCTTGCATTTTTTGAAAATTACTACGTGTGTTTGTGATATGTAATGGTAAAGTGGACAAGCAATATTTAGGTTGATTTATAAAGTATTGTTTGACCTTATCGGAAACAGTGATCAAGGGTGCTGTCTCTCATTTAGATTTTAAATGTTGTGAAAGGAAAGTAACAATGGAATTTTATGGCTGATGAAATCTCAGATTTTGCTAGCCAATAAACCCAATTTTATGATACAAAAGATGACCTGGCACTGTAGTTGAAACACGAAAGTATTTTCTCTCTCAACTCGCAAAATGTGCTATCAAACGCGTACACCAGAAAAAATTGGAATTGATCCAGAACGTCTTTAATCAAACTAATAACATTTTCGGCTTACCTGAAGGCTGGCGAATTCATCGATATGCACTTGTCCTGCCATGATGACTGGATGCAGTTCCGTCGTCACAACCTCACGGTTTTGAACCAGTGACCCGTTAAGTACTGCTTCCCGAATTTGTGTCAAACTGTCGCTTTCGGAACACCTTTTTGTAGCGTCGCACTATCGTTTTCGAGTTAATGTATACGGTTCGTTTACAAAGTGAGTCTGAGAGCAGTGCAAGTAGTCCTTACACTTTCCTGTAGTCCACCACAATAAACAACTGTCACTGAAACCTGTTAGCCTTGAACTTGACCAAGAAAAAATGGAGCATTGTTGGACCTAGTCCTTGAGTTTCGTATACCATGAGCTCTGCTAGAAAGGCACTCCTAGACTGAACCCATGTGAGGTTTGAAAATCTGTTTAAATTATTGGTTTAAACTTTAAAAGTTAGATTCCGAGTGTCAGTCAACAGGTATGGCCACGAGTTGGATGAATGTGTTCGGCTTTCCCAATCAGACCGTACGTCATTTTTCGAGGGAAATGTTAGGGTTTTATTTTTAAACTTTGAAACACTACGCCAATAAAGTGGAAATTTTTACAATCTACCAGTTTTTAATCCTTTAGTGAACATTCAAAGGAAAAATGTGTTCACGTGTTAATCACAAGAGCCACTTTGACACTTTGACCAGGCACACACCTCTTTTCTCTGCAGCCACCTCGTGTGCTATTGGTTTGGGATAATTTTTAAGAGAATAAATTCATTTTCGTTCATTCCCTTTTACTCGGAAGGAAAAAAATGAGACCATGATATACTGACATATTCTTGATGACTGACTAAATTTTTTCCGTGAGTGTAATGAGTGCGTGCGGTATTGTGTGAGGCGCGTTTGTAAGAAAAGGTAAAAGGTAAAGTGTGGTAGAAAGGTAATCTTTCTGGTATTACTTAAAGGTGCCCGTATACCTGAATGTTGAAGCGCTGCGTTACATTTGTTACAAGGAAATGGATGAGTGGTTTGGTTTGGGTTAAGGTTGAGCTCCTTGCCTTTTCAAATCCTCACATGCACTTTTAAGTATTTAGATGAGCTGAGCTGATGCGTTGTCTTGCTGGCATTGTTGTAAAGTTGAGGAAAATCTTTGCGAGTTCGTACGCATGTAAATGTGAAGCTCATGAACATCGTATACATTCGTTTGAAAGGAGCTTGACTACAAAGGATGGGACGGAAACACACCCAGCTCGACGTATATTCCTTATTACCTGTATTCATCTTCGTCATTTTGCAGGGATTTACATGGAAAACGCATGCATCTCATTAAGTTTTCCGTCTGATTCACAACTGTAAAATGGGATGTGATACAATGCAGTTTTTCAAGAAAGATGACCCGCGGACGGGAGCTGTAGTATGAAAGATTGGTGTAGTTGGTCGAGAGATGCATGGTATGTAAGTATTTTTCCAGAATTGAACAAAGCTATGTAGAGGCACAGAATCAGCTTAGTATATGACGGCTTACGTGGACGTGAACGGTTGAGTGAGGGCAATGTGTCGAAAGCAGGAAGTGGTTACGTCTGCTTCAACATTGAATTCGGATATTAGCAGTTGTATTCTTGTTGTTCCTCCCGAGAACGGAATTTATTTGCATAATTATCCTCGTTTTGAAGTTCATTTAACGTTTTTATATAAACATATAAAGCATTGGTTTTTTGCATTAACCACCTGAAATGAAATCATAGGACGTGATATTTTATTTTTCGCTTGCAACATGTGTAGTTAATTAATTTTTTACAGTCCTGAATTTTTCTGATCGCAAATCTGATCGATTTGACCAGAAGATGATAGTGTTTTCGTTTTGTTTCATATATACAAAGATTTAGCTGTTTTGGAGGTTTTCATACGCATTTAGAACACTCAACTCGGACAATTAGCAGTTACTATGAAATATAATTATCCTACTTAGCTCGTCGTTCTAAGAAATTGCTAGTGTCCGGTTTGACTACCGAGATTTCGTTGAGAAAGGGAAGGTGGTGGTGGAAAATATGTAGCAAAGAAGCTTCCATTCACTGCTGATGGGGATAGTTAGAAAAACCGCGACGCTCAGCAGGTTGACTCTTAAAAACTAGGCTTGTTGTGAAATACATACATATGAATTTGTGAACGCTGATTGATTTAGTTTAAGAATGTGATTAACAAAAAAACTGAAATTCCTTGCGTAATGCACGAAGGTTACGCAAAATGGCATTGAAATTTTTGCGTGAAGTAGCGTGTCTAATTTTTCCCTTGGTTTATACGTTAGTTGTTTTTATTTGACAGTTTGGTCATTTGTCATCAAAATATGTTATGAATTCACCTCAAAAGGGTGAGGTGCTTACTTGGCCTAATGGCCCAGCGTGCGCGTATGGCAAATGTTTGCTATAGTATATGACATTATTCAAGTTCAAGTTTTTGGTTATGTTGATTGTTTCCCAAGGAATGCCTCTGCGGTGATCGAGTTTGGTTATCTGAGATGCGTGTTCTACTTTTACTACTGAACATTGTGGAGGGGAGACAATGATGAAAGATGCGATATTCGATGAATGCACTAAACGATTCATGTTTGTCAAAATCATAGACAAGTAATTATGATCAGTAATTTAGGCAGCACTACTTTTTTAACTTTTTCAGTCTTCCATGGAATGATTGAATGTATTATTTAGTTAGACAGTAAGAGCTGAAGTTCATGTGTATTTATGTCCAAAAGGAAGATGCAGTGTCCGAAATGACAACATTGCATAGCTGAAGTTTGGCTGACACAGTTATTGAAAAAAAGGTTGTTTATGATTACGTCGTCTCACCCACTTTGTTGGCGAAAGAAATTCTTTAAATTCAGGATAATGTGTGAAGAATAATATGGTAAATGCAAGTAGAAGAAGGGGTTTCGTTTTCTATTGGAGGCTAAATTTTTATGGATTCATTTTTCAGCATAGCGTATGCCTAAGCACTAAGCAAGTCCATAAGAAAGGCAACGTGAATTTTATTTACTTTTGTTTCTCGTGTCTCCGAAACTGAAAGCCCACGCTCTTCGCCGGAAATCTTTTGTGTTTTGGAGGTAATTGTAGGTACCTGCCGTGGAACTAACAGTTTTCTCTTGTAAGATTCACGCAAGTTTGATATCACCCTTCCTGCATATAACGTGGTCTATTATATAGCTGGTAGTCAACATAGATTTACCGAACAATGTACTAGGCATTTGGTTGCTTCACTTTAATTTGGTAAGAGGTTGTTTGAACTCATGGTATCCTATGAGGTAAAGAAAAGGGATGATGATCAATTCGGGGTCAAGGAGAACAGCATCATATTCACACAATCTGTTATGTTTGCTCACAACCATCAATGCACATCAACTCCTTTTCCACCTTTTTTGTTCATTGTGTCACTAGGTTTGTCGTGCATAGGTAAATGTGGAGTGTGTACGTACCTATATACCTATTTGTTTGAAATGTTACACATTTTCTTTAGTGACGCAGCAAAAACTCATTTTTTGCGCGCAAGTCAACAGTGTAGGAGTACGTAGGGTAAGATAGATATTAAATTGAGTGGGATCCTGTAATAAATTGTTAATGAAAGTGACCGTACTCCAATGGAGTAATAGTACAGCGAGTCAATGGGTTAACTAGCTCAGAAGAACGGTGCTGCAACTGAGTCTCCTTTATCTGCATTGTTCTCAGAATGTAAAAGTTTGTCAAGTTTACTTTCGTACATGGCATTGACATTGTAGCTCTTACGCACACGTAGGCTTGCCATCTTTCGCTATTTGTACATTGCAAGTGCAGCTGGCCAAATACGAATCCGGGTTCTTCAGTCTTGAAAAATCCCAATGATGTCTATGATTTACCAGTAAAACCTACAGCGATTGGCCTTGTAACAATAGTAGTCATACATCACCACGTAACGATATCGTCATCAATACCAATACCATACATCTAAATATTTATGAGTGAAAAATGACTCAGCACGGGACAAGATGGGGGTTGGAATTTCTTTGCTAGACATGTGATGACCAATAACGTGTTAGCATTTAAGACGTTTGTCGAATTAGCCAAGGAAAGGGTGCTGAGAACAGTTAGCAATCCTATGAATTTTTGGGACAACTTTTAAAGATTTTAAAGCTTATGTAATAGAGTTGTAAAACGGCAGCGTGAGATGTTATGCAATCATATATAGTGACTAAAAATTTGAGGACTTGCTCATATAGAGTTGACGAAATGCTGACAACTCCAAAAGCAAGGGTGTACAAAATTATGCATATTAAGCTGAAGCTGACTAATGTATGAGAAGATAACATTATTGACTTTTCGGAGAATACACTTTGACCGGAAAATACGTTTTTTATGACTTTCCTGATTATGCAAGTATGTACTCTGTACTGTTTCATAAATCGCGTATGAATTGCATAAAGTCGTATGTTAGATAAAGTGAGAGCGCAGCTAGCGAGGTAGTTTAGAAATCTTACTTTACCATCTCTCTGACCATTGGTGTGAGTACCCCTCGTTCATCTGTCAACTACAAAACCGAACAAAGAAGATGGCAAGCAATGGGTGCAATATAAGTGTTTCTAGTAGAGGTTTCGCCACCACAACCCTTGCCTCTTGACTTGGCCGCACGCGCACGCTCAAGGAAAAAATGACCACGTCGACTCACATTACAATTTACGTTTGTTGTGTGCACGCGAATGTCTACGTTGTTTTTCATTTCAGGTGACATGTGGAAATACTGCGAAATCTAGCGTTAGTGGTGCACACATGACATACGGTCAACTTTTTGGCAGCGGTCGGCAGGACATAGACCTTCTTGACGAATTCACAAATTTATTAATCATTACCTTTACATTGGCATTGGATATTTGTGATAAATAGTTAGACATATGTACTTATATAGTTTGTTATCGGCAGAGTTTATACTTTATTGCATTGCTTAAAATTCAATGGGTTTCCGTGATGCTAATATCATATAAATGCAGTGCATTCTCTAGGTATTATTATTCAGTGATCGAGCAATGTGTATTTTTAAGGCTAATTGTCGTCTATGAACAAAAGGTATCGACTTACGAAAAAACTAGACGCACAGCTTATTATAGTAGTTAATGATAGTCGATTGACTTGATTTATCACTGATTTGCTTATTGCAAAATTTTTATTACATTGGAATCAAGCTTTTAAGTAAAAAAAAGTAAACTGTGTAGTGTATCTAGTCTCTAGGGTTCTGACATTGATGGCTTAAAGTTTTCACAAGAATGAGTGCGACGTAACAGTGATAATGAACTACAGTTCACTGCTCTGAATTTGTTATGAAAAGGTCTCATCAAAGAGTGTTTGTTGCAAGCGTGATGTGTGCATGATAAATTGCAGTGGTTTATCATGCGGAGCATTTTTCTCAGAAAATGATAACATTAAAATAACTCCAGCTAAATGTGTTTTCACTACCGAGCTGTATTTCATGAAAGTTGAATTGTGTATATGCACGATTATTATATTTATCATTGACTGGACACTGATTTACAACGTTTGTTAACAAAATCGGCCAACCACTGGTATAGCAGTAATTAACGTAGGCATGCAAGAGAGTATGTAAGAGAGACCACCTGTAAGGAAAAATGAACAGGTAGGCTACCTGTATTCTGTATTTGTTGTATTTATGTATTTTGTAATAAGTGGCACCATAAGTAAGGCCCTAATCCGAGATTTATTTTTAGATTATTTCGATGTAAATACGACTGACAGTTTAGGGTGCGTGTACATCTTTTTGAGCATCTGAGATACCAAAGAATTTCATATGGTGACTTTTGTTGATGCGAAAGGGTGTGATTTTGAATATCACATCCTGTCGTGCGGATGGATAGTCGTAAGAAAAGAGCACTCCAACGATTTTCTTTGTGTTTCCTTGCCGTAACAGGTTTCACGCTTGTTATCTGTACCCTGTAGAAGTTCCTGCAGTCAAACAGTCGCTGCAATAGAGTTTTTGACTGGAATCACGTCAGCTTTGTCAACAAACAACGGGATAGGGCTAGCAAGCACGAAGAATCCATTAAGTGCTCTTTGACATTTGTGTGCAATCATGCGAATACACACATTTTAATAAAAATGATTTTATTGTTTCTCGGGACTAGGTACACAGAGTGTCAAAAAGTTGTACTCAGCGTATTGAGCGTACGATTTTGACTTTTGAAAAATGCTAACATTCTTGCCTACCCCAACCGGTTAAGGATCGTCTGTGTTTGCTAGGAAAATTAATGATGTAGCTATTTTGAGCGGAGGCCTTCCCGGTGCGGTTTACGTGAATCAACAACTGTCGGCTACATTTAAAGGATCTTTTTCATGGTGCGAACATACATAACTCGGTTCTCGATCAATTCATATGCTCGATATAGTGCTACTTGCGATGATTTGAATGGTTATGACCAGAGAGATTTTCTGGAGAATGCAAATTTTATACATAACCTATAATAATGAGTAGCTCTTTATCAATGTCCGAAATACATATACATAAGTATTAGTATATTCGTTCCACGAAATATGTTTCTGCAATTTTTATTTTCATTTCTGACCTTCATTAACGGCCAGCGTGCTTGTTTTGCAATATGATTTGTGAGAATGTGGTAAAAACAATTGTGTGCACATATTGTAATAATCGTAGGAAACCTTTCATATTTAAAAATGTTTGAAAATACCCTTGACTGGTGACGGTGTTCAAGAAATTGGAGTTACTTGACTTGGCTAGAATGTAACAAGCATGTAAACGAGTTTCATGGTGTCTCGCTCGACAGGATAACAAAGTATCTACGAGTTATGCATATATATTCATTATTTGTGTGACTACTACGAGTATCAATTACACAGCGCTCGCATTATATAGCTTTCGAATTCTCACACACTAATGTTGACAAAGTTGGTTACGCTGTCATTTCAATCCATCACTTTGTCCCTGTGTCGGACTCTCGTCGTTTCACAATAGGTGTTGAGAAAGGTTTTTTTGAAACCTTGAATTACCACAATAAATAAGTCAGATAATCATGTTTACCAGAGACATTTATGCAATTTATGTTGATTTTGTAACAGTTGCGAGTGCCCATCAACTTTCCAATAAAATCTGGCGACGTGGTCGTGCAATTCAAGAAACGGCACTTGAAAGTTGGACTGAAGAACCAGCCGCCCATCATTGACTCAGAAACATACAATGAGATCAAGGTGGAGGAATCGACGTGGGTTTTGGAAGATCGGAAAGTCATTTTCGTCACACTGGAAAAAGTGAATAAAATGGAATGGTGGAACAGACTAGTGCTTGCCGATCCAGAGATCAACACAAAGAAAGTGAATCCGGAGCCATCAAAACTTTCAGATCTGGATGGAGAGACACGGTCAATGGTGGAGAAGATGATGTATGACCAACGGCAAAAGGAGATGGGTTTACCGACCTCGGAAGATCAGAAAAAGCAGGATATGTTGAAAAAGTTTATGCAAGCGCATCCCGAAATGGATTTTTCTAAATGCAAATTCAATTAGATTCCTCCGCACCTTGAAGTTCGAAGTGATGTTCGAATTTCGTACAAGATGTTTTCCTCGTATTTTTTGTTTATTACAAGTTTATTATATTTGTAATTGAAAAGCATTTCATATTTAGGTACACATTTTACTTGTACTTCCTTTCACACTATAATATCTTACGTTGATTATTACCACACCACTGATGTCCCACACGTATCAAGCCCGAGCTGTGAGGTTTTTTATTAAATCTTTTGTGAATCAAACGGTAACGGAACAAACGAAGTTCGCTTTTTAAATTTTTGACTGATCACGCAACACCATTTGCTCTTGAAGCATGGCTTTCAAAAGACAATGTTCCATCACCCCTATTTCTACCTCCATGTCACCCAACTCTTTCTTTAAAGAAGTGAGAGCCTTTCTCGTCTTCACAACCGGTGCTGCAAAGAATTTAATATATTTAGATATTTTTATTGTTGAATCTCATTATGCATGTGTGCAAACATAAATATTCACCTCCGTCAGCCATGATTGTGCCACGTTCTTCGAGCTCTCGTCGAGTCTGATCGAGTTCATCATTCAAATGAGTGAGAGTCTTGTTCTTTTCTGCGACCTTGTTGCTCAACTCGCGATGAACTTCTTTTAGCTGGAGCAACTTTTTCTGCAGAGTTTTAAAATCATAGTTATACTTTATTTGCATCCGCCTGGAAACTGGATGGAATAGTTCGATTGGAATTACCTGAGAATTATGAAGGTCCTCTAGTTGTCGAGCAAATTGTGTGTTCAAAAAGTTTTCTCTGCTAATCACCTTCTCAGACACGGTTTTCGCTTCAGAAACCAGTCTTTCCAAAGGTTTCTCCATTTGATCAATCGCATCCTTAATACCTTCCACGTATGATTTCATCTGCTCTTGTCGCCAGCGCCAGTCCTGTCCATCTAGGAAGAAACTCTTTTCTTGGTACATATTTTCAATATTTGCATTCAGCATTCCTATTGTATTGTGACAGTGACACATACCAGACTTGACAGTAATCTTTAATTGCGGAAGCACACGCTCCACTTCCAATCTCCACTCTTCTGCGTCCGTTTCAGATTTGATCATTTTCTGCTGAAAAGCATCCTAAATATTGCGAGAAACGACACATAATTTTAAGCAAATTGACTCGCATAGCAGTTGGTTTTCGTAGAATTTTCGTGACCTCAATTTCAGGAAACCAGTCATATAAATAAATCAAATCTCAGGAGTCAGGACTCTGCTGAGTGCTAATGAATAAATAACAACATGCTAAAACTATTTGCCATTTCAGCGTGTGCATACCTGTCCGCCCAAGGCATCTCCTTGGACCCATGCCACATCATTATCATCATCATCAGATGAAACGAGGTTCTCAATATCCTCGTCAATTTTCGAACCGTCAATTTCATTCACTTCATCATCCGGCATGTCTTCCACGTCTTCCTCCAGGTCATTTTTCTTGCGAGGAATCCATACCAATCTTTACACAAATATAACACACGTAAATGGGAATTCTTGCAAACCATGCATAATTTATAAGAATACTTACTCTTTCCACGAGTGCCCCGTCGATTTCAGAGCTTGATCTGCGAGAAAGTTTAGCACATACACCACCTCAGGTCCGGATCCTGATTTTACCCGATTTGGAGGAAAGTCGATGGTGCCACCCTGTGCGAGAAGAAGCACTTCGAATATGGCTGCATTTCTACTAACGGTTCTACATACTTTGAGTTATTTTGAGAATGTTTGATTATATAATACCATATTCCTTGCATGGTCCAAAATTCCGATCGTTACCATATTTGGGTCGTCCGATTCCTGAGGCATTGCCATGTTCCGTTTGCACTTTTGGATTAGCCATGCAGCAATGGAGACAAAGTTGAAGTACTGCTCTCCAGGATTTTTTGCAATGGCAAAGTAGTACTGGTGTATCGGCTTGATTTTGACCTGGTTGGAGAATTCCGAGCGGTAGCCGAGAATGATAAGCTTGTCATACAGACTTTTCATTGTGTTGAACTGGCTGTACTGCGACCCTTCAAATCAGCATTATGATCTGATTACTATTTCCCCAACCACCTCCGAGATAAGCAAGGATGCTTAAAAAGTTATAACTCACCAGAATTTCCACTCTCGTCCTGATAATCCATTTTGATAAAAGTTTTCTTACAATTCAAAATTATAAAACATAAAACTATCTTTACAAGTTGACCACTCGTCAATGGGACATACTAGGAGACTGTCCGTAATATTATGACTCCTCACGGCTCTAGAAAATAAGCAGGCAATTAGTTACCCTACATGGAGTGGATCAGTACCAAGCAAGATCGTTGTCAGGGACGTTTCTGGACACAACAAACCTTGAGTACGTGCACGAAGTGGAATCGAGCTCTATGTGGAAACTGGGACGGGGACACGTATCCCACGATACACAGCAAGACCCCTACCGAAGCTGGAACGCTGGAAGTAATGAACCAACGATTAGATTTGTTGCAGCTTTTGGAGATGTATTGAGTGCAAATGTTGTGGGAAACTTGTGCCTTTTCCATGTGTGGAACAAAATTCTCATATTGTCTTGATTGGCTAAGAACCTGAAAATTACTACCCTTTTCCCAAGAGGTTGGTAACTCCACATTACGAAGCAAGTGTAGAAAAATTGAGAAATCCTGAAATTAATTCTTTGGGGCAACATGAGATTGATAAGTTAATACTCGATTAACTAACACCACAGCTAAATTAAGTACCATGGCTAATGTTCGAGGACGACGGGGATCTCAACCTGCGGAGGAATCGACTCATCGTCGAATCCAAGACGTGCTAGGTCAGGCTCGTGCCGCACTTCGAAACAGCCAGCAATTCCGACCGATTAAACACGACGACAATTTGAGCACTCGCCTCGTCTTTCAGCAGCAACATCAGGAGCCTGACTACTGGACCACTGTTGCAGAAGCCAAGGCAAAGGCAGACAAAGAGCAGACAAAGTTGCAGGAAGCCAAGAAAGCGGTTACTTCTCAATATCAAAGCGACTACGGTGGTTCGGTGGTGGACGAAGATGAGACCTTGCTAGGCTCTCATCCGCCACCTGAAAGTCCATCACGGAAGAATCCTCCCAATGAGTTTAGACCTTCTCAAGATGTCCGGAGATCCAGTCTACTTAGTCACATGTCCATCAGCAGCTCCTTATCGATGGACACCAACGACCTCAAGGTTACCGACACAGGAAGTGCCCTGTCCGCAACAGATTCAGACATTTCGGTGTCCCTAGCCGGAGGGAAAATTAGCAGGAAACAACTGAAAATGAAGGAGTCATTGGAAAATGTTTCAATTCGGAGTAAAAAGGCGCCGTCGTCAGCCAGCAAATCTCAAACCTCTGAGAAGGTCGGGGGCAAGGCTGCCAAAGGGGTGAAATCAAAACCCCCGTCTGGAAAAAAGAGCCCAGCAGAGCTCTTCGAAATGGAGCGGAACGTTCCTCGAAGCTTTGTGATGAATGAAGATGGAAAGGACCCGGACTGGTTTGATAAAATGTTGAGTGAAGGTAGCGGTCGAGTCTCAACCGATACCCTTTCCTCTGCGAAAAGTATACGTGAGAGAAAACCGACTCCACCTCGAGAACCCGTCACTCCGAGAAGGCCCACTTTCGCGGATTTCACAGATCCTGAATATACTGCGGATTGGATTAGTGACGCGGCCAGTGTCGCTGACATGCCCAAGACAGAGTCAGAAATGGAGTTGGTTGAAGATACAGTTTCCTTCGACCAAGTCGTTGATGAGGAGGACGACATAAATACTGCAAGTATGGTTAAAACCGCATCAGAGTTAGAGGAAAGCGGGGTCCTCCAGGAGATTGCAGAGAATCTTCAGGAGGTTTTGGAAATTTCAGACAAGCCGAAAAACCACGAGCTCATCGAAATGTCGGCGGAAGAACAAAGCTACGCGGTAGAGTACGATGAGGCCTTACAGAATAAAAGTGATCCTTTGCAAAGCATCTTCAAGGAGGACATTGAGTCCGTCGTTCAGGAACCTTCTTCGTCGACGAAAGACAGCACGTTTAAGAATGAGACTCAAGTCACTGCGGATGATCAAGATAGCACCACCTTAGGAGTCGGTGGCAAAGGAACTGAGCCTGACTCAGAGGGAGAGCAGTATGACAGCACATTTATCAGTCTGAAAACCTCGACGATATCCAAGTCGCAAACTGTGTCCAAATCAGCCACTGGTGGAAATAAGAAACTTTCCAAAAAATCCAAAACAAAAAGCTCGAAAAGCTCTACCACCGCGTCGTCTGGGGAGGCCACCAAAAGTAAAACCAAAGGATCCTCACTGTCTGTCTCAACAAAGTCTTCAAGTGGACCAATAGCGAAATCCAAGTCTGGATCGCTTTCCGTGTCAAAATCACCGTCCTCCAGCTCCACCCGAACGCGACGAGGCTCTGTGCTGCCACCTCAGCATGCACTAGATCCACCGAAAACCAGGCATCAAAAGAACATTCAAACGATTTTGGAGAAGGAGGTGTATGAAAAAGAGTTGAAGAAGGTGCGTTCGGAAAATGCGAAGGATGAAAAGGAAAAGGCACGGCTGAGGAAGGTGGCTAAAGAGTCATTAAATCAGAACAGAATGAAAACCTACAAAGATCCGGATTACACGGAAATCTTACTTCCGGAACTGTTCAAGTATAAATCGGTGAGTGGGCTCCAAGCAGCAAAGGCCAGAAAACCGGTTGGACCGCAACCGGAAGTCAATTATGGGGCTCCATACTTCAATATGAATGGTGCCCTTTCTACAAGTGACTATGGCGTGGCCACCTTGGCGGCTCAGGTGAACAGCTTAGATATTCCCGATCTGGTTCGGGAGGTTCTGGCGAGTAACGAGCGGATGTACAGGATGACCGTTGAAGCCAGTGAGGAAATGGCGAGATCGTACAAGGAGAAAATGAGGGCACAGTCGAGTAGACAAAATAATAGGCGAAGATAAAAGACCGAACTGTGATACGCTCCATTTATTTTTCACAAATCTCTTATATCTTACTGTTACTGGGTATGGTAAAACATTTTACAAGTAGCAATAAAAATCTAATTTTTCATTATTCGATCATCGGCCCGTCTACAAAATCCTTTGCATTCCTACACACGCACGCCACGGTTAAAAGGAGTCCTTCAGTGGAACAATTACCCATGCAAAAAGGCGACTGAGATTATTGAGATTGGGAAATGCATATAAATACTTGGCTAGTGAAAAAATGTCCCAAACACGTTAAAATGCGCAGAAAAGGATAAAACTTGGTAGCCAGTCAAGAGGATCCCACATTAGCGTTAGACACTAGGATCAGTCAGTGGGATGCTGCTGTTGAACTTTTGAAAAGGTTGGTTGGGTGGAATTACTCTACGCAATTAGTATTTACGATAATCTCAGTTATCGTCAGTCACCTTTTTTAGGTTCGTCTTCTCCTTCGTACATGTCATGAACCCAGACACGGCCATCCTCCCGAGCTGTTTGTACAACAACACAGAAACCAAAACAAGTGTGTCATTAGAGATTGCACGATGGAATTTATCAAACGTGGTTAACTTGTTAATCTTGTGTGGTAAATTAAAGCAGTGCGTCAGTTTTTTATTTTGCATTTTGTCGAAATCGTGAGCAGATCTCTATTGTATCAAAGCAAGATTCACAGAACCTGTTCGTACATATTCAGAAAAACTTATATGTATATATAATAGAATTTTTAAAGAGACAGATGAGCCGTTTAAACTCTGGAAGAGTTGCATGCAAAAATTCAGTAAGAATAACTGGCTATAGAAATCTCAAAATAATACTTATACCAGCAAAGGGTTACAAGCGTTCCCATAATCTGAACGTTGATTCAATAAATAAACTAATAACAGTAATATTAACCAACTAGATAATTGAACAAAAAAGCACAAGCCATAACTGCCAGCTGCCTTCTTGGCTGCCCGGTAATAAATAACGCCTTAAAACACTGCATGGTTGTTGTGCTGCTGCTCACTTTCGGCTTTTGTTAGAATCATCAGATACGTAGAAGGTTTTATCGGTTAAAGGACCGTATGATATATTGGACGTATACCTCGCGAGCCTCCACGAGCGAGAAAGCCTCCACGTCCTCTTCCGCCGCCACGTATCGGAGGGCCTACTCTTCCTTTGATTCGATCGTCATGCTGAAACACAGCAGGTTAAAACCGTTGTTTTGAAAAGTTTTGACCGCAAAAATCCCACAGTATTTATATTTATTTTACAAATGCTTACAGGTGATATATATTTTCCAGGCTGACGGCTCAGTGAATTTCGTAAATCAATGTGCCTCTGTCTCTCAATTAGCTGCCTCCTGATTTCTTCAGGCATGGGAGGAGGAGTCACTGAATGTGAGCGAGAGCGTCTCCTCAATCTCATGTCCTCTCGAAGAACTCTAGACACCGGACTACGAGAACGTTGACGCTGATCTATGCCTGGTGGTGGGCCGAACCGGCTAGGCTTCTCCCTTTCGCGCTCTCTATGATGATCGCTTTCCAGTCGATCAGGTATTCTTTCACGCTCTCGAGGGGGACCTCGTATTTGCTCTCTTTCTCTCTCGATAACACGCTGCATTTGTTCACGTTCTCTGTCTATTATCAAACGCTCTCGCGCGTCTCGCTCTCTTTCAAGTGAGCGAGTTCTCGAAGTGATTTGAGGCGGCGGAGGAGGTGTTGCATGCCTTGCTGAGGTTCGAATACTCCTTGTTACAGGCGATCCCGGAGAAGCTCGTCGGTGGTATGATGATCGTACTGGTTCAGGAGATACAGGCTGTAAATGTCCAGTAGATGCGGTGGAATTTGAAGTTAATTTGACAGAATGGAAGGCAGGATCCTTTGACGCTAAGTATATATCTGCTCCGCCCACAGGCTCTCGAATAATAGCCACAACCCGCTGATGTGCAACAGTTGGTTCTTGAATGTACGCATTCGGTTGAGGAGGATTCTCCTCATTGTCATTACTACGCATCCGACGCAACATAGCTTCACGAAGCTCGTCTCTGTCAAAGATGGGACGAGATCCTTCGTTCACTCTGCGCGGAATCTTTACGTCTTCTGGATTCAGTATTCGACGAATGATCGAGGGTGCTGGATCAGTTTGGATTAGGCTAATCGAAGGTAAAGACTCCAACGTAGTGGAGGACGACGGTTGTAGAGATCCTTTAGAAGTACCGGCAGAAGACGATGAGGGGTGCTTCCTGTCTCGATCTCTGTCGCTTCTGAGGGTTATCAGAGTCCCACCAATACCATATTTAAGATGACAAATCATTAATCTATTACAACATAATTGACTGCACCAACCTACTACTACTCGCGTAAGGACTAGGCGATCGTGATCGTCGACCACGGTCCCGATCCCTGTCCCGTTCCCTCTCCCTGTCACGATCTCGTAGATCCCGCCCATCTCTGTCACCACGACTATGAAATCTGCTGCTGCTTCCACTGGCACCACGAGATAAACCTGGAGATCTGGATCGACTTCGTGATCTAACTGAAGGTCTAAAACGAGCAGAGCAACAATGAATTAGTACAGACGACTTCCCTAACCACCACATCTATACAACTGCATGGCTTTCGCTCTTGACTGATTTTTAAAAAACTCATACCTCGACGTAGGGACTCGACTGGAACGTGAAGTCAGTACAGGTGGCGGAGGTGGTGCCGGCGCTCCACCTCCAGATCCACGATGATGATGGTGATGATGATGCATCCTGGTGATTGGGCAGTATTGATAACAATCGAAAACGTCAACCGTCTCTCGACCGTCCACAAACTAACACTTCGGTTATAAACTGACGGTTGTGTGCGGTTGTAGTTTGGAAGAGGTGAGAGGTGATTAATGCGTCGAGTAACTGTTTTTGTTTTATTCCACGTTTTCGGAGTTTTATTGACAAATAATCACTCGCGTCCACTTCCAGAATGCACATCAACACACATTTAATATTGGAAAACAATTTTAAAAAATTATTCCATTTAAATGGTCACCGAAGTTGACACCGCAAGATCACAACAAATAACTAAAAAGCACAAGGCCAGCAAGAAATGCAGACGAGTGAGTATGCCGAGTGAAAGGGAAAGATGTAAACAGACTTGTAAAGCGTGATTTGTGGTGCAGCGGGTCAACATGAGAAGATTTTGGGGTAAGTTGGTACAACTACCTTGTAGTGGTGTTGGGTGGATTTGATGCCCAAAATATGGCCACATGGATGCACTTTTTGCAAAATGCAAACATTAAACATGATAAATTCAAAATATCAACCGATCGATCGTCATGAATTTCTGAGGACATAAATTTATAAACAAATCATTAGTTAGTCGGTGACGTCAATGGCCGAAATCAACACGGCATTAGTAGGCGTTTATAATGCTGAAACACATTAAATTGAAGCTTGAAAGCATCGTTTACGACTCGAGGTGGAGGAAGAGTGTACGTGGTAAATTGTGAGCTGCACGATTCTGGTTTTCTGGCTAAAATCAAGTATAGTAGTGCAAATGCGCTTCATCGTTGAACGTGAATCAGCAGCACCAATATTCCACATCGACTATACACTATAGGACGTACGTAAGTAAATAAATATTTAACTTTTATATGTATAGCCACGTATGTGTCAGTAGATGCTAATATCCTTAAATACGTACAAGTGAGTCATTGATTGTCATATGCTTTTTAGCGTTGAAAGGACTACGAAGTTAGTACCAACACACGGGAGCTGTTGTCTCAAACGTACACACTGTGGTAATATACGTACGACTTCTTTGGAGGAGGAGGAATTGTCGCAAAAGGACACGGAAGGATAAGAATCTAGAAGTAACTCGATTTCTGCTTCGCGGAGTGTTCCAGATTTGAAGTTCTGAAGGTTGGAGTGAATAACGTTGACAGGTAAAGGGAGAAAGAGTTCGATTTTGTTTTGGTTGTTGGAATTCTTTGGATTGTTGTTTCGCTGAGGGATTTAATGACAAGTTGAACTGTATTTTTATTCCAGAGCAGCTTCTAAAATTGACAGTCAGTAAAAATGTCGCTGAATACTGCACATTGCAACGGGGGTGTTCTCATACATCAAGGAGAAGTGTAAGTGAAAAATAGATGATTTTTTTGGTATCAGTTTTGATATGTGTGTAAAGCTGAGATGTTTGTTGATTTAATAGAATTCTTCTTCATGCCTCAAACGTCATTGTTTCATTTTCTGGGAGTGATGATCTGAAGTTTGGAGAAAAGACTGGAAATGCCTACCTGACCACACATCGACTAATTTTTCTTACTGGCAAGGGACACAAAGGACCACTGGAATCCTTTTCAGCCCCATTTTGTGTTTTGTCGGAGGTCGATGTGGAGCAACCAATGTTTGGGGCAAATTACTTGAAGGGGAAAGTACGTGCTCAGCCGGACGGAAATTGGAGAGGCGAAGCTAAATTCAAGATGGTCTTTAAAAATGGTGGAGCCATTGATTTCGCGCAGGGAATGGTGTGCGCCATGAAACTGGGTAAGTTCTACTTTACACGAAGCAATATTAATATATACCTATGTATATCTACTCAAAACTAGTGCTTGCTATTTTGCTCATTCACCAACTTGTTTACTGATTTGTAGCCAAACAAATGACAGCCACCAACGCCTTTTGGAATACGCCACCACCTTGCTATGCAGATGCTACGGCACCAGGTGGTGCCTATCAGCAGGCTCCGCCGTCTTATTACGCGAGCCAGAGCAACTACTACGGATGGATGCCTCCAGCGTACAACTTCCCAGCACCTGAGGGTACGACTTCAAGCAAATCATTGTGTTATCCTTTGATTGTTCCTATTTTTTTCTGAATGGATCCACATCTCGAATTTTTAGAATCTCGTTTTGGCATTAGCTAATTGTTCGGCTCGGGTTTTGTTAGTGTTAGAACACTTTTGAGTTGGATGTTTAATAAATTTTTGGTGCTGTCGAGGGTATTTTATTTTTTCATACCCAGCTAATCATGTTACATTACTTCATCAAACATTTTGCAAGGTCATGCTTCAATTTTGATTAATGTATTTTGAATTTGTTTTGCAGCTGGTTCCGTGTTTGTTTCCGAAGCTCCACCACCGTACCCTGGAATTGGAGGTCAAGCCCCACAACAACAAGCGTACTATCCTCAACAACCTGCCGGTAATCCGTACGGTGGTTACACCGCTCCACAGAACGGCGGATACGCGTATCCTCCCCCGCAGAATGGTGGGTACCCACCACAGCCACAACAAAATGGAGGTTATCCCTATCCGCAACAACAGTATGGAGCTGCAGCAGCAGCACCACCTCCAGCTGGATTTTTCCCTCCTCCAAATGGCTACGCCTACTCCAATGGAACCCAGGCTTTCGTGCCTCCCCCATCATCAGCACCTCCACCATACGATTTTAATCCAAATACAAAGAAAAATAATTAAACTTGCTACACAGGAGGTCAAGTAAAAATGAAATGGGAGTAGGAAACGAGAGAGTAGGTAATTGGTTATTTTGATGTGAAAATTTTAAGTAAATCGTGGATATTTTTACATGTTTCACTTCGCTTTTCAGTTTAGGAAATGTGCTTTTCGTTTTTTTTTTTTTGCATTTCCTATATTATGTGTATAATACATTATAATCTTGAGCTGCTGCTTCTTCAATCTGATAGACCTGTCGGTTATATATATCAGGGCATAAGTTTATGCATGATATTTTCCGATATGTAAAAATTAAGAAGGAGGTGCTAAATTTCTATCTGATTAGTGATATTTAACTAAATTAAGGAGTAACGTTTAGCATAAGAAGCTTGCTCCTTTCCAGTTCCTTTTCATAAGATACATGATATACCTATAAAACAAATGCATTAGTTGTAATTTTTTGTAGTTTTAAAGACGTTTTTCGTTCGCGCATTGGTTCGTGCAGGTTGGTTCGACTCGCTGGTCGTCTGCATCGGTCGCAGAATTGACCTGATTTGTGTAACTCTGATCGAGCCTCCGAAACAGGTCGTGTGCAGTACACAACTAATGTGAAAATACCTCACAGTAACCAACAAAACTCCGTAAAATACAGCTGCTAAACATTCATATTAAGATGCTATTCTTGGATTGTGTACTCATTAAAGAAAATTGACACCTAAACTAGTTTCATTCCTGTTTTATGTTTGGTAATCAAAGAATTATTAATTGTAGAAGTACTATACGTGTATGCAATCGTAAACGATAGTTCATTGCTGACGTTTTTATTGTCATTATAATGTTGAATCCTACATTATTATCCAAAGATCGTAGCTTAGTCCAAATAAAAATGAATTACAGAAGTAAAGTTTCCTTTACCGATATGACACAGTCAGAAGGTGTAGTGCTTCATAATCTGTCATGCATTAGGCTATACTTATTTGTCATTTGTCTCGCCAGTGGCAAACCTATATGTTTGGAATGCCTATGTGATTTTGTGCATTGAAGATTGCAGGCCTAAAATCTGCATGTATTTATGTATCATGAAATCAACACCCGCTTGCATCATTTTGTGATTATCTGTGATGAACTCTTTAGGCGACACGATGGTGCAATTAAAAATAATATCCGGACACAATGATTGCATTCCTGCAACACACGCCTAAAATGTTTAATAGAATAATGCCCCCCAAATTTCCAAAAAATTGTTTGTAATTCAATGTAGCAAAAGCAATTTAAAAAGATTTAGAGCATTAATTAATTAACTCGCTTCTTGAGACTCGAACTTTGGAAATATTTCCATAACTTTCTCCCAGGTTAGGGCACCAGTGGATAAATCACGAACTGTTTCGCCGACCTTGTCAATCTAGAAAGTTAATATTACAATAAGAGATCCAGTTTTGAACCACACAACATACGAGAACACTGAATGACAATGACAGGTTTCAATAATTTCATTTACCGGCAGCCGAACTTGTAGAGTGGAATCTCTCTCACGAAGTGTAACAGTGTCATATTTAATAGTATCAAAGTCAATGGTAATTCCGAACGGGATGGCAATCTCATCGGTCCTTGCATATCTACATGGTATTGAAAAAATGAAGAATTGAGAAGTGCAACAGTTTGGGAGTTTTAAGCTTAGTCCTCCGGCCTGCCGATTTTACTTACCGCCTTCCGATGGAACCACTAGAATCGTCAACCCGGCTGGACACTTCCCGTTTTCTCAGTTCCTGTGACACCTGAGCAACCTTTGGCTGTAATTCTGCTTTGGTACTCAATGGCAGTACACAACACTTCACAGGTGCTATCAATGGTGGCAATGAAAAGTACTACAAAGAGAGAAAGTCCGTATGAAATATTTAAATGAAAGCAAATTTTAATATTTATTTGAAAAGTAGAAAAACTCACCGTTCGTTGAACATCGTCTGGCCTAATCTTGAAGTTATGCTCGAAGATGGAATACAGTATTCTGCCAATGCCAAAACTCGGCTCAATAACGTTTGGAACAAATTCCTCAACATGTATTGTTTTTTCGACTTTCCCTATTGTAATCTCTGCGGACGTTAACTTGAATTGCTGCCCATTGACGGTTATGTCCATTGCACTAGTTGTGATACATACCAGGAAATAGACTATCACATCCTGACCAAATAATAATAGGTAATTGTTCTGAAAAAGCGATGAAATTCTTCTAATTACCCATCAGTTTCCAACGTTTTAGCTAGCCCTTCCAGCTCCAAACTCTCAATCCTGTCAAAATATTCTGCAATTGGTTTTGCATGTTGTTTGAATTGTTTTCCTATCGCGGCTTTGTTCAAGGTGGCCTGCATTTGTTCAACCTTCTTTGGTGCAGGAAGGCGCTTTTCAGCTACCAATCTAACGCCAGTAGCTTTGGTATGTTGATTGAGATCGAAGGCAGACCTGTCGGCGCATCCGACACACTCCACCCACCCCTATTAAAAATGGAAAGCACCCTACTTATTTTAGCTTACACTGAGTGAGAAATCTTTACGGGTGGATACAGATAAGTAAACTCACATATGAGGTTAATATTTCTGCATCCCAGCAGTCTCTGGCATAATGAGCCATTTCATTTCCCATGTGCTGTCGGAACCGCAGCTTCTCCGGATTCACCCCAACTTTGACCAAAAACATTTGGATCCTCGCAAGGAAATAACCAAGAGTTTCATTGGCCACCAAATGCTAAGCAAAACCGTAATTAAATGGAATACAATGAGCATGTAAACCTTCAGTGTTATTGTGTTATACATATACAAACGTAAAACTTTTAACCGAATCTATTATTTACCGAAGACACAGCTTCTCCAATGGTTAAACGACTGGGCCTTTTTCCATCCATTTGATCGCATGCCGAATAAAAGGACATTACTGTATCCTTCACCTCAGCAAATCGAGGATGTGTCAAGTCACCAGGATCACAGAAATGTTCAATTTCCGCCATTGTAAATTCTCTCACACGAAGAAGACCAGATCTGGGGGATATCTCATTTCTGAATGCATTTCCAATCTGAGCTGCAGCAAACGGCAGTTTGCCTTGGGAGAACTCCAAAAGCCTTTTGAAGTTGACAAAAATCCCCTGAGCTGTCTCAGGTCGAAGGAAACCTTTGACAAGCCCAGTCGGACCAATGGACGTCGAAAACATCAGATTGAATTCAATTGGTGGTCCGACCGGGTTACCAGTTGTTGGACTCACGACTTTAAATTCTTCAATCAGAGCTTCCATTTCATCCTTTGAATAACCATCAAGCTGAGCAAGAACTTGGAGCATTCGATCTACAACGATAAATGAAATTGGACTTACGCCTCAACTCTCAAGTAATTGTAAGTACATAGAAAGAAGACAAAATGTTAGAAGGCAAACCTTGCTTCTTTGGGTCAGTATTCTTATCCTTCTGTAACTTTTCCACCGTTGACAAACAAAAAACCCTCAAAATCAGAAAACCTCTTACAAGTCCTCCCCACCTAGCACCTCCACCACCTCACCCTTTTCCATATCCCTTACCTGCTCCTTGACTGCTGCCCTCAACGGGGCCAAAATCGCCTCAGTCTTCTCATCCGCCATTTCGTTCACGATCCTTATCGGCTTCTCACGATTCTTCTTCTTCGAACCCCAACCCTCCGGAAGACCTTTCACTTGATGATTGACCTTTTCGAACGACGAAGGCCCTGTCGAAAACCACTTCAAACCTTGACAGCTGCTACTCCCACTCCAATGATTCTCCTTCCTTTGATGGCAAACTTGCACAACAGCTGTACCAAACGATGATGACGATCTTAACGATGTATTAGCTAATACACTTGACGCAATACTTTTGCCAAAATTACGCGAAACTACAACTACCAGAGAAAGTGTCGAACCAACACAGCGTCCCGTTAGCCACATTTGATAGACTGCAGCCGGGTGGTTGCCTATCAAATCTTGCAGACAATGCACAGAATGTTCACTCACTCACTACCCTATGCATGGTAGTTTTTTATACATACGCTTACAGGTATTTGCATTTGTATTGTATCTGCTTTTATACAGCGTTACTGCACATTGTATGTATACAGCATTGCGAATTGCGATCAGCCAACGTGTCGTTTTAGTGTTGATATTCCATGCTAAAAGGAAAGTTGAATGAGATCACATTTTCATTCAGCCCCGACTTTCGAGCTTTGTTCATCTCGCTCAGTTTTCATGAATTTCAATGCAAGCATCTTCACTTCACATTTTCAATACTTTTTATACGAACTCATTTTTAATGATGGCCAATTTTAGTCTGCATTTTGCTTCCATTGTAGACATTTCGTAGTTTAGAGTAAAATACGGTTACAAATATGGCCCTGACCATCATAAAGCACCTTCTCAAAGAATATATAAGATTTGCATTGGAGTATCGTAATATAATCGCTGCATTCTGTGAACGGAAGGTGCTTGCAGGTACTAATCATAAAGATTCCCACCCAAATGAAAGTCGTTGCAGTTAGAATCAGTGACAAAGACATAAAATCGGATGTATCAAAAGTACCTCGAGTGAGTCACTTCTCACAAGATTGAAAATGTGCAATTAGATAAAAATCGTTGATTTCTGCATCTTCGCTTTAAAAATGGAATCTTGAAGAGGTATCACCAGTGGTTTATGATTAGTATGATACTCGTCCTGTGTTTGGGTGGGAACACTAGACCAGACATGGGAACTGGGTACAAGAATAAAAAAGCTTGTTATGATAAAAATCGTGTACACCAGAAAGTCATTAGTTTTGGACATGCGAATCATGTTTGCAATTGTTTGCAATCATACGAAATATGAAAGGAAATGAATGCGTATATGTATTCAAGAAGAAGAGGCTTCGTTCCTTTGTAGGTCTTTTATTGTATAATTCTTCATGATAACCGCTTTCAAGGTGTTTAGTGTGGAAATTAAGCTTGTAATTTGCTAATTTTTACTTTTTAGTGTTGTGACGTGCTTTTTAAAGCATTAAGTAAGATTATGACACCGCATTAAATCCAGTCAGATTTCCGGCGTTTTACGTATTTTTCCTTCGAACAACACAACGGTGCGCGGTGACTGTGTTCCTTGAGGATTGTGGATTTTTGCACATTAACTTATTTGAATGGACAATAAACTACATATAAACTATGATAACAAAAGATTTCCCATAATGATAACCAACAAATGTGAGGCAGTCTGCGGTAGATTTTATTCTAATTTTCTGGTGTCCTTTATTCTCTGCACACGGTTATTCTGGGATTGGTGGTGCAGCAAGGATGATGCTATAGTAGTCTTATCAAGAGGAATTAATTTAAACTCTCGTCATACATTCAGGTAAGTCATTTAAAATGCGTGTGTACTCTTAATTGCAGCACATCGTGTTTACCACAGTGCAATTTATAAACTAATAATTACATGCTTGTCTTCTTGTCTAAATGGTTTGTACGATTTGTCTTTGTATTGGCCTTCCCTCCTATATATCATTACTGTCAAATTGTGCTGTACTTGACACGATTCGCACATCACTGCAACCTCTGTGTGTACACAGGGAGATAAGAAGAACACAAATTTTAGACACTTCCTGAAGGATTTGGTAAAGTAGGAACAGCAGGGAACTGTTTTAATTTAGACTATTTCACAATATAGTAAAAACTCATTTTAAAAGTTTGTCTACCTGAATGTTTCCTGTGGTCCACATCCCAGCCTTCCTTCGCCGTTTTTGCAAAATCCCCAGTTATTTCCTGTAAAACATTTTTTTAGGTTTTGTGCGTCATAGGTTGGATTAGTTTTGACAAGCCTTATTTTAAAAGTAACGATAAGCTATAGTCGATGATAAAGTAGGTATGTCTATGAATTCTGCAACATCAACAAACGTTCCACTCTTACCAGCTCGGTAATTCCTGAAATGCAAAAACTGTGCATGCATTTAAATGGTTTTACATACATAAATAGATAGATTATCGTTTAGAAGTTTGAGAGTACCATTGCACCACGCAGTGATCGCATGAAACATTAGCGGGCACTCTAAGCTTTGCCCAAAAAATTCCTGCCTCCGTCCCAACGTCCAGGCGGCTCCCTGTGCCATCGGCGACCTCCAGGACGTTCTCATCAAAACAATCTTGATCCTCCCTCAGTGGATCGGTGCAAAGTCTCCACTCCATGTAGCCTTATACATTTATAATTAGTGGTCCAAATTATGTTAAGTCAACCTTATTATTTTACGACCATGTCGATTACTACTAAACTGTAACTGCAATGACGAAATTTGCAATTAATTGTAATTGCGTGTACCCATATGCGGGGCAGTGATCTCTGCTTCGACTAGCATTAGCTCTCCAGCCGTGTACTGGGCTACAATGAACCCTTTATAGAACTTTCCTCCAATTTCATTTGGGCGAGGGCGAGGTTCCGACAGGGGATCTCCACACACTCCACAATTCCTTTGGAAACAAATTAATTAATTTAGCACTTGACCCCATTTACCCACTTTTGACCACAGGAATCCACTTCCACGATTCTAGTAACACTATATACATGTATATACCTTCCAGGATTCTCTTTCTGTGGAACACCCCCACAGTACAACTGATTATCGTTATAATTCACTGGTGGATTGTACTTCTGGTACTGCGCCAGCCTCCACATGGAGGACCGACTCGGGGGCTTCAGGAATCGACCATGACCCCCCACATGCACTGTCACTTGCGAGCAAATCCCAATAATCAGAACCATAAGCACACCAGGATTTTTCATTGTTTGAAACAAGGGGACGCACACTCACTGCCAGTTTTGGGGGTTGAAACCAAACTATAGCATGAGTAATTGTTGTCAGGCATCTTTTTTCTCACCCCACATCACACGGCAGCTTGCAAACTTCTGAAAGCTGACTGTTTAATTGACAACGACTCCTATTCACTTTTATAGGTCACTTTCATGCGAGCTTGTTCACTCACTCCGCTCCCATAAAGCTTTTGCGCACGCCACAGGCCCAACAAATGTAATGTTACGTACATTTCTGTTGTGGGTGTTGTTACATATTTTAAACACACAAAAAATCCAAGCAAAACTCTCAAATCAACATCAATAAGGGTGAACGTTAATCATGCAACGAGCGTACTAATATCGTCTCATATATTACTTTAACATATTACTCGACATTATATTATTGACATGTTAAATGTTGGACAAGTTGGACTTTCATTCAGCTTTGTTCTAATCTCTCTGTGTGTCGCATTTACATTTCACCCCCCAAGAAACATCAAAGCGTCACTTGTTGACCTCATGCCTAAACACAGAGTGCGCAGCGGTTTGTGGAACACAAAACAAATTCTACTTCTCGTATACATTGAAAAATTGTACAGTTTTTGTGTTATTTCTACCCAAAATATATGACAGCGGCAACAATACAGATGATAAGAAATACGCACATAAATTACATTTTAAAAATAAACAACCCCTTGGTCTTTAAATATCCTCCAGCGGATCTTCAAAGTCAAGAACAGTTACACGTTACATTTTATGAACAAAGGTGTTCAAAAACAGGTTTGTTATATGTATCGATGCTGTCGTAGCATGTTCCTTTGGGTGTGTGTGTGTGTGTGTGTGTAACCCTTGGCCTTATTTAGAATACGTAACGGTTTGATTTGTATCAGTATAGAATTTCATGGCAGTTCTTGTCATCGTTGGAGAAGCAGCCGAAATTCATTGTCATGCATTCGCTTCAAGCTAGAAAAGTCGTAAGCATTAATAGGCACGCTGCGTCCACCTAAAAATGGTGAAAAAGAATAGGCAATTTATTCATCTTTTACACAAGATTCGTTGTCACCTGTGGAATGAAATCTGTTGAATTCCATCCGCCCAGTCGTTTTATTCACGACAGAGGGATGATGTCATCCAATCCAGGGTTCATCTAATTTGTCTAATGTTCTGCACAATATAATGTCCTTCGGTGCTGCGGCTCCAGTGGTGCATGCAATGTGGAGCAGGAACAAATCAGACTTTTATGTCATTTCATCCCATATCCGTCGTCACCATATAGTTTCTTCCCGTCATATATTCCTTCTTCATAGCTTCGTTAATGTCTTGTCACGTCCTGCTTTCTCCGCCTGCTACGTACTACATGCTGAAGCATAGATTAGCCCAGAAAATTAGTTTTCCAGAAAAAATATCATGAAAGTCCCTATGCCTCCTGAACAAACATTATTATCCAAATATTTGCTTTGTCTCTGGCGATATGCGTACTGACATACAAGTTCTGCTCTGCTATACTGTGTGCCTCACAAGAGTATTAGATTTGTCCATACATCTTATAGATTCCATATTATTGCTATGCCTGTGAAGAAGTCGATGCTCTCTTTGCCAGACTGATGGAGGATTGGAGTTTGAAGGTCGCTGCTGGTCGCTCGATATTCGTATATACTTATACTAAGCCCATATAATAATGTACACCTAGTAGGATACATTTTTTTCTCCCATGCTTCTAAAACACACAACCATGGACATGTTATGGCTATTCTCGGAAAACGAAATAATGCCACCGACGACGCCATAAATCAAGTAAAAATCAGCTGCAAACCAGTGGCTTTTGAGACTTTCCTTCGCGTGAGTGTGTGTGCAGAGTGGTGTTACTAGAACAATGAGAAGACGAAAGAATACTTTTATTGTAGAATACCTCTTTTCTCAGTGATTCTTCAGAGTATGAAGACAAAGCGGAGGACATTGCTTTGTGTTCCGAGCTCAAAGAGTCGTTTCTTTCTTTTTTAACGATATATTACCCATTATGCTTTTTTAGTCAACACCTCATCAAGTTACTCAAAATCCTAGTCACAAAAATCCCCTTTCAAGATACTCTCCACGTCAAACTTGTGTGTGCATGACAGAAGAATGGATAAGTTCATCTTGAAGCGTCTCTCGCTCAAGATGCACATTAATGATTGTGTTATGTGAGGACGAATATAAAAAACTACGCTTATTTTTTCCAACCTGTTAAATAGTACCACTCTTTGGAAAAAGCATTCTATGTAACGTCATACGATACATAATAATTCCTATTCAGTCGAGAAGAAAAAGAACTGTGATAATTATGAGCGACGAGCACATCAGTACAAATCCCGACCATTTATTGGCTTGAAGAGGAAAACGAGAGCGTCTTCTTAAATCATAGGTATTTAGCCTAAGATTCATTGTGAAATACTGCCCACTCTTCGAAATACGCTGCGCTTGTTCGCTGTTGCGTGCGGAAATATCTTGACAGGAATCCAAAACGCGGTGATGGTAAGCCCAATTTACTTTTTATAACCTTATAGCACCTGTTATATAATTTATTGTTATAATTATAATTAAGCACTTGAGCCTTAATTTATCATATTGTTCAAAGTCAAATACCACGTCACACTCGTACACGCTCGGCATGCCAAAAATTGTCTCATATTAGAATCGAGTACGCGCCTCCCAAAGTCGAAAATCGCCACTAGCCTTATCTTCTGGTTATTTGGTGTGTATATCAACATTGTAATTAATCAATCAAATGAGTCATTACATGTCAAGAAGTATAGGCAAAACAAGAGAGAACAAAACGGACGACTATAAACATGGAGGAGTAACATCATCCATTTCATTTGCGTGTGTAATGTGTCTGAGAGTACACAGGATGTTTGAGATATAGAGAACAAATTGATAAAATGACTGATGACTTGACACGTCCATACAGAGTCTCATATAAATGGCGAACAAGGGGGATTTTTCGCGGAGCGAATATAAAAAATGTGGTTAGCCTTACTCCATATTCTTAGATGGAAAGGTGCATGAGAGGTGACATTTGATAATACTTGTAGACTCGCATTATGACAAATGTAGACTAAGCGCTGGTCTCTGTTTGTGTGCAAACAAATCAAGAGTTGTACCATATCACACATGAAACTCCCACAATTCATGCATAAAACGATGTGAGATTTTGTTGGAATGGAAAAGGACTGAGATTGGTTAAGAATAATGTGAATAATATGTGCATACGTAATGTACATATTTGTTGTTACGTACTCTTGGTACGGGGATTATCTTGGTAGTTAAATGCATGAAACGCTTTTTTGCTGGCGTCACCCCATTTTTCAGGACAATCTCTCATGCAGTTGTGTGGTCGGGATGGGGCGATGTATCATTTCTGTCAAGATTAAGATGAGCTAGGCTTAGGCTTTTGTTTATTCAATCCAGTATGTGTCGGTATTTATATTGATAACTTCTACAACTTTTATCTAATAGTTTCGGCTAAAAATTATTATGATGTTAGTAATTTGCAAGTAAAATTTGTAAGTTTTTCGTCCACAGGGAGTGCTCACAAATCTATGATTATTTTTAATGTACAATCTCATTCAAAGTTTTCCAGTGTCAAATGCCTTCAAATAATCTCGAATGTCCTTAAATCGCATTAATATAACGTGCGAAAATGCATGTGTAAATTATGTATTGAAGTATATTCAAAGGTCATGTAAATTCAAAACGGACTACATACGAAGATAGACTTGGACCGACAGTCTTTCTGTTCTCATATGGCGTTGTCACTGTTTTGTCTTTGTTGAACTTCCTCTCTGCCCTCCTCGACTGGAGTGTGAGAGAGCATGAGTATCGAGTATCAGCTCTTATCCCGTTTGATGACAGGTTCACTCTTCCAACAAATTTGACAACAAGAAAATCAGACCATCAGTTTGGCTCGAGATTTCATTCACACAGACATGTGCATCAGGCACGATACGCATGTCGTCGTTTTTCCTAGCTCAGTCATCCTCTTATTCCCATAAACTCCAATTCCATCGTCATCCTCATCATTCTGAGCTCGTCGTCACTAAACGTGCCTATATGCTACTACGAAAAAAAGCCATCTGCATCCACACTTCTCTTTGCTGACATTCATATCGCGTATTTTTACATCAGACAGAAACGACTCAAGTTTGCATTCGGGGCAAGTATTTCCCCCGAATCCGTATTTCCAATGTCATCTCGCCGGATCAGACACGTAGCTTAGATTGAGGCTTATCTCTGGCTCCTGGATGGACGCCAACGAAATCACAATCAGAATGAAATAATTTACGGGATGATGAGTCACGGTGCGCTCATTTCGGGAAATATTATTGCTTCTCGTCGTGTCTTTGTCGTTTTGAGCACGTTGCACACGCCGTCCTCAAATTCTGTCTTTTGTACGCTTCTCCTTATGAGAGGGAATTTCTTCGAAAGAAACGATAATATATGTATAGGTATATTCTTTGTAAAAGTGGAGTGGGCAATGGCATTGCTTCGTCTATGGAACATTGCCACAGACACAACTGCAAATGTCGTGTTACATTCACGGGCACATGGTTTCCTTCCCGAGAGTTTCCGTCAGAGAGGCGCACATAGGGTTGAGCCACTTGGGCATTGTATTGCGCAGAACTGTTTGCTTGTAGATTAGAGACGCTGTTGAAATCAGGATGCTGATAGTGAAAGCTTATACGTTTTATACAAAGGACGTGAGACATGGGGGCAATAATGTTCGCACACACATTCCGCAATGACAGCGATGGAAAAGCGTGTACATGTTCCCAGAAGCAGGAACCTCGATATAATATAATCCAGAGAAAAAAAAGAGCCACAACGTGGAAAGTAGAAAGGGAAATACCCGAGTGTGTTTGATATGTACTTTTTTCGTATTATTTTGGCTTCTGTGTGTATACACCACTCTTTAAACATGTTCTGAGTCAATGTAGGCTTCATAACACACAAAATGTTGAGATTCGATTGGTGAAGCTGTAAAAAACGTGAACCGAGTGGAGTTCAAACTGTCGGCGTGACTTTTTTGTGTGTATACACACACATTTCCACACTCGCTTCCCTTTCCAAACATACATGCATTTGGAACGCGTTTCTTGCAAAAACATACGCGTGAAAATGAGTATAAGAGGCAGGGAGCACATTTGTTTCGTTTTTCTTCTCCGTCATGCCGTTGACGACGTTGGTTGCCTCCAGACACAGGTCCAGGCCAACCACTTCAGATTTGGAGAGAAAGGATATAGACGAACTTGCAAATTACTACGCTTCATTCCTTCGAGAAATAGGCATTTGACGGAGAAGGTGGAACGCAAAAGCGATGAGATCACTGGATCGCATCATGTTCCGAAGGTTTTCTAGCTTTTTAGCAAAACCGCAATAATTAGTGAGAACTCAAGTTCATCAGAGTTCACTCAACAATTTTTGCAAGGAAAGGGCTATTTCGTTGGAATCGCACAAAAATACAAAGTTTTTTTGTGCAGCTGAAAATAAGTCTGAGAGACCATTCAAGATCGGCCACTTAATTATAGGATTTATGTGGTATATAGTGGGTGACCTTTGACCCTCTTTCTAATCCATCAAACATGTTGGCAAAGCCTACTCAGTTTTCTTAGACAGAGAGCTTATCAAACTTTATCAAGCCGTAGAGTTCAGATCCTTCCTTCTTCAAGGAGAAGTCGTTGTCACATATGTCATCCTACTGAAATAAACTGAGACAAACTTTCGTAATCGTTCACATTCTCCTTGCTAATAGTTCGATGAGGATAAATACGCATATTAGTTGTGACAAGGATTAGAGGTGATTGTAAGCAGATCAAAAAGCGACAAACCATTTGATTACATTGCATTGCACACTCACACGTTTCATCTTTTATTATCTCTTGAAGAAGTTCATCGTAAAGACTTTCAGGACAACTTCAGACACTGCGAATTGCCTGACTTTTTTCACGTACTTAATGGTGTTGACTGATCACTGAACTCCCCACTCTGGAAGAGTGGTGTGGAAGGCTACGTCAGAGGAATTTAGCTGCAATTAAAGCGTTTTTGTGGGATGGTGGTGCAATTTTGAGGAGTCAAATTTTGCTGAGAATTTTGCATCCTGTTCATTTTTGAATAATAATGCATATCTCTGCAGAATCCCCTTGTATCACACTTTTAAGAGTAGCGTAAGGAAAGCGTGAGGTACCTTGGTCTGGTTTTTTATACTGAGAATAAACTGAGAATACTGAGAGCACCGAGTCCAAAGAATAATTACATTGTAATATCGCTCTAAAGAATAATAATACGCACTGACGTCCAATAAGATACATAGTGAAAAATCAACTCGGCAAAAAAAATGGAGAATAATAGTGTGATGAATATCACTTTGATACCAAGTGCCACGACGGTGGCGAGCTCTTCGATTCTGAAGAATAGTAACAACTTAGACAGTGGTGGGACTAAGGTTAGTGTGGGGAAAAAGTTGACGAAAATTGTCATTCCGAAAACAGTCGTGGTGAACCCTAAAGATCCACCGAGCTCTGCGAGTTCAGAGAGGTTGACACAATAATATATTAGCAAATTTGCATTATGTATCTGTACACTGTATAAGTTGTATATAGCGTTTTTGTTAATGCATGTCAAAATTGTGATTCTTGTGATTTCACAGCGAAGGCTATGATCCAGGCTACGAATACGACTCCATCATAAAGACGATGGTTCCAGGAGCACCCGGCTCAGTGGAAACGGATGACATGACCGATGAAAACGTATTTGACTCGAATGTGACAACAGACACGGAAAACGAGACGGAACTCATGTTTAACGAGGACGACGATGACGTGATCCTCCTCCACGAGGACGAAGAACAATCTTCCGCTTCCAGTGGCAGTAATGGTCCGGTGGACCTGAAGAAGAAAGATATTGGGGTCAAGGGCAAGGTGAAGGATCAGAGGTCAGCTCTCGTGCTGAGTCCGGAGGGAAGCGGAAGCACAGGAGGGAGAAGGAGACAACGCACGTTGTCTTCCAATGGAGCGCTTCTCGGAAGCAATTCCAGGAGACACGATGGGATTCTGAGGACGTTGACAAGGACAATTTACACCGCTGGTCGACCGCCATGGTATGATGCTGCTGGACAACATGTTGAGCCATGCGTAATTGGTAATGATCCAAAAGCAACATGCAAAATCTTTGTTCACATACATGGCATGAACATGTAAGGCCATTGGGAATGATTATTATTTTGAAGGAATTTGTGGAGGCTCCGCTTCCGGCAAGACGACCGTGGCCGACAAAATAATTCAAGAGCTCAACGTTCCGTGGGTGACTAGATTGTCTATGGACTGTTTTTACAAGAATTTCACCACAGAGCAACGGGCCCAAGCTGCCAAAAACGAGTTTAACTTTGACCATCCGGATGCTTTTGACTTTGACTCTTTGCTCGAGATCCTTCACCGACTCAGGGATGGCAAGAAGGCCGAAGTCCCGGTTTACAATTTTGTCACGCACAGTCGTGAAGTCAATTCCAAAATCATGTATGGTGCGAATGTAATCATTTTCGAGGGGATTTTTACATTTCACAATTTTGAAGTATTAAAGGTACCATTATAAGAAAAGTCAAACCTGCAAATAATGATGCAAAGATATCCCAATTGATAAAAAAATGTTTTTCTATATGTAGCTGTTAGATGTAAAAGTATTTGTGGATACTGATGCGGACACAAGACTGGCACGTCGTTTACGACGCGATATTTCCGAAAGAGGCAGAGATCTGGACGGAGTTTTGAAGCAGTATAATAAATTTGTTAAGCCTGCGTTTGACACCTACATCGCGCCTCAGGTGAGGCACAATAAGAATGAAATAATTCAAGATTTCCACATCCGGCATTTTGAATTTTTTATAGTAAATTAAAATTTAATTTGATTTAATTTCAGATGGCACATGCTGACATAATAGGTGAATATTCCTGTTCACAGAGAAGCAAACCTGTTTAACTTTAAATTTCCCGAATTAAGAGAAACATTTAGTAGTGGAATAATAATGCCACAATGCTTTACAGTTCCAAGAGGAGGAGACAACGAAGTCGCCATAAATCTCATTGTCCAACACGTTCACAGTCAGCTCCAAGCACGCGGTCTCAAAGTTCGCGAGAAACTGGCAGAAGGCTGGTGCAAGGAACTGTTGGAAACTGCCGCTGACCCGGACTCCCTCTTTGTCCTTCCGGCAACAAATCAGATCTTGGGCCTACACACCTTCATTCGGTCTATTGATACTCCTCGAGATGAGTTCATCTTTTACTCAAAGCGACTCATCCGCTTACTTTTCGAATACGCTTTGAGTCTCCTCCCATTCCGGGACGTGATTGTGGAAACCCCTCAGAATGTCCTTTACAAAGGAAAACGGGCAGCGGTCACCAAAATCTGTGGGGTGAGCATTCTCCGTGCGGGAGAAACAATGGAGCAGGCCTTGAATGAAGTTTGCAAGGATATTAGGATAGGGAAGATTCTCATTCAGACCAATACACACACAGGGGAGCCTGAGGTGGGCCCTTAAAACTGTTTCAAACACAGAGACACCATGTTTATCTTTAAGTGACTAAATTGACCTTTAATTGTCTGCTCCTCAGTTGTACTACCTCAGATTACCGAGGGACATTGCAGACTACCATATCTTCTTGATGGACGCCACCGTCGCGACAGGTACACAAAGATATCGTCTCATGCAATGCTCATTAATTTGACCGTGTCGAACTGTATCATGAAATTGGCAAGAGACCATAACGCAATACTAACAAATGAAATCAAACGCACGAATTGATATTCTTTGAAACGGTGGTGATGCCTTGTCCATTTGAGTCTTAACTTAACTCCAGGTTCTGTGCTTAATTTACCTAATCTCGCGTTTCTACAACAGGAGCTGCAGCAATGATGGCAATCCGCATCTTATTGGATCATGATGTGCCTGAGGAAAATATCACTTTGCTCTCACTCTTGACCGCACAATCCGGCGTCCACTCTATAGCGTATGCATTTCCAAGGGTCAAGGTGGTCACTACCGCTGTCGACCCTGAGATCAATGAGAAATTCCATGTGATGCCAGGAATCGGTAACTTTGGCGACAGATTTTTCGGTACTGAGGATCGATACTGAGGAACTTTGGAACTGAATATATGTAAGCCTGATTGAGACTATAGCTTAATTACGAATCATTTATTACAGTAGCGATTGCGGTATTCAATTCACTAATAAGGTTAAAACAATAACTAGTAACGTACTACTAGTACGGTGGTCTATAACTACTTAATTGCAAACAAATACACGTACAGTATAACAAAATTAGGTGCAATCGAGCACAATTGCATCCTAACTGAAACAAATTCACGGGTATATTAATGTTCGCGTCCCTTGGAACCGTCAGCAACTTGCCGAGAACGCTTGGAGTTGCCAGCCGTAGTTTCACCGGGCCGCTTCGACGGAGTTGGAAGCACTACAGGCTCGGCGTCATCCTCATCGTCACTCAGTGTCACGACAGGTGGGGACGTCACAGTGGCAGTGGTCGTTGAAGAAGAGGGTGTCGAACCCTTGATTGGAGGTGGAGGGATGAAGGGTTGTGGCTCAGAGTATTTGTTGCAGAGGTCAACATACTCATGATCGCTTGGTAGGATCGCAGGGTCATCCACGTGGTTCGGATTAAGCCTAATGTTGACTTGCACAAATACATTGCGACCGACAATGAGGGGGATACCCGCCTCCTCCAGTCAATTTGTTAAAATAATTACCTCCGCACTCGCACTCACTTGTCCTTGTCCGTCATTCACCAAACAAAGTAAACTCCACCAACGACTCTGATTTTCTTTGGTCTCATATTGAGACTCTCAATATTATGTGTGGGAAGGAGAGACAGGACTACACAGGCTGTGCGAGTATGTGTTTTGACAACCACTAAACGAATAATTAGCATGCATTTACATATAGATGCCACGAACGCATTTTTGTTGATTTTCTAAAGAAACCATGTACATATGTGCTCCTTTTGATGATCATTAATTATTATTTTGGTATTACCTACAATTAGGAACTTTGGAACCGAGCCATGCGACTGCGATGAAGGCTTCTAAGGCGGGGCAACTTTTGTAAAGGAGGAGAAAATTTTAAAAAGCTGTTTTATAATGAAGAAATATATATATAAATATATTGAAATTAGATAATATTAATATTCTGTACTTGTCCAAATTAACAAAACTGTGCATCTTATTCAAATTATATATACCTACGTGAATCAAGCGAGAGAGAGAATGAGTGATCTATCTTGGTTTAATAGTTTATACTCCTATATAATCATGAATGTTGTGAAAAGAAGGTTATATAAATATAAGAATGTCTGATTTTGAGTTGAACTACTTTTTCTCTATCAAATGTAAATGTATCAAATGTAATCTTGCAACATTCTTTGAAATACATGTACTAACAAATCAACCGTCCACGAACAATCTTTGCATCTATACATATTCTATAGCAAGCACCGCATTTAGCAAACTATTCTCATCGCTGATGTTTACGATACAAAATGAGAGGCAAAAAATGGTGGGTAACGCAAACTGTTTATATTACAAATTGTGAGACTATCGTGAAACTCCTCTGGAGAAATCTTTTTTTTTACGCTTAAGCCAAACCAGAGAAAGCTTTTTTCGGGGCAGCCTGCGACGAAATATTCAGATTTGAGACTGGGGTATCTTGGAACGAAATGCAAAAGTACTGAATTTGGTAATTTGAATGATGTTTGGTATTTGCTTCTGAACTCATGAATCCGCGATTTAATTGTTATGCGATGTTTATAAGTGGGCTTTCCAAGAAATTCACAATCAGTTTACTGAAATCTAAAAAGTTTAAGCAACACAGAGAATGTGCCTACGTAATGTATACGTAAGGAGTATGTAAATGCATAAGCGTGTGATGGAACTTCAAACAAGTTCGAGTGAGCTCGCCTTTATATTTGACTTGACTTTATATTTCGTTCATACATTAATGCGTGATTGAGCATGAGATAATCTAAAGTATTTAGAGTTGGGCTGAAATGTTTCGATCTCAATTCCTGCTATTTTGTGCTGTTTTGAGTATATTCGAACTTGAAGGATTGCGGGTAAGAAGATTTATTTCTAAATGAGATTACTGTGCACTACTTAGATCATGTACTAAGGGTGAACTCTCCTAATTTAGGCAACTTTTCGAGCTTGCCATTTTTTATTTTTCACGGTTTATTATAATTTGCGAGATGAGTATATTCGAACTTGAAGGATTGCGGGTAAGAAGATTTATTTCTAAATGAGATTACTGTGCACTACTTAGATCATGTATTGCCGACATTATATTATATGCAAAGCCGTCGCCGTGAAAATTTTTGTAGTACACTTTCAAACATTTCATCAACGGGACAACAGAATGGAACGGTTGTTTCTATAAGAAAGTGAACTGGCTTCTCCCTTCGAACACCTCGAGATGTGGTCTTTGTATCCACAATGGAACACGACTGGCCAAGAATTCCAATAAATGTTTGTAAAGCTTTCTCCATCTCATAAATAATCTGATACACCTAAATACATTCTAGCTACACGGACAGCATCTAACTTCAATCCTACATATTTTCATGTCTGCCACGATCTTACAGATTACATGAAGTACAGAAATTGTACTGGAGAGTGTCCCCGACCCACAATATGCACCTCTTTCAAGTTTAATATAGGTAAAAATTTAAAGACAATCTTGCTAGCATTTTCAGAGAAAAACTTGCTGAATTCAATTGAATTAACCAAACTTACTCCAATTTAGATGGAAAGAAGCGTTCCGAATGTTTTGCATGTGAAACGCGAACAACAGAACGTAAGACTTTGAGCTGCATATAACCACTTGTAATTTTTCCTTTCTCCGACAACTACAGAACTGGAAAGCGATACTTTTCGATGTTCAATGAAACATTTCAGATATAGTGTACAAAGCCATCTTACATCACGATCTATGCGGGGAAGAATGCCGAAAATGCGCCTCTGAAGCCGATCTCATCAACGCCGCCTCCTGTTCGACACCATGTCACGGGAAGCCAACATTTTGTCCTCCTTATCAACCCCTCTTTTTTCAGCAAAAGGTTTGCTACCAGTCTCCGAGGCTGTTTGGGTGTAGCTTCGTTGAAGTGGGGCGGCAAGAGCTTATCGAAGCTCACAACGCGTCTTGTGTGGATTGCGCCCTCCGAGTTGGACGGAGATACGCTGACGTGTGCTCCCCAAAGTGTGGCGGCTTGCCGACTTGGCACATGCACGTTGAGTCTGACGTATCATCGTTGGAGGTCAATCGAACGAGAAATCACCACCAGAATATGGTAAAGCTCATGCAATGCACAATTCTACCTTTGGGTGAGCTGTTGCAGTATGAAATTCCTTTATTCATACACGAACTTATCAGGGGATTAAACAAAACTGAAGTCCAGTTCGATGAGAGTAATAAGGAAGTTGTGTGGCTTCCACTGGTCAACCGAGGACAGCCTCAGTAAATGTCACGATTAAAAATTATGACTTACTCGTAGATTTCTGTGAAGTAATAAACCTTGCATCCTGATTTTTATTGACAATGTGTTGGCCTTATGTAATAAGGTTTAGTGGGGGTTCAGTGAGAACGAGAGGTTATCAACTATTCAAACAGCGCTGCGGTGGCTGGTAAGGTGTCGCTTGGACTGGATAGCTTACCAATTCTGGCACAAGGCCTTGTTGTGCTGTAAGCGCACTGCTATCCGGACAAATGGAGACCTGTGGGAACAGTAAGTGATCTCGTTGCAACTCTGTTCGTAGTTGTGGATTCCAGTTGACAAATGTGTCTGAAACTTGAGATACAGTGAACCCCGCTACTAGGGGCGGAGAGAGAGCTACATTTTCCAGTTGAGATTGGTCCCTTAAAGATCACAGTGGACATGAAGTTCAATTTTAATGATAATCAAGCACGGTACAAGATTGACTAGCATGCTTTCTCCTCACCATGTCATATTGCCGATTCCCAAATAACGATTGTTAAAATCAGAAGAAACGATTTCGCTTCTGCAAATAGGGCAGTTGGCCAGCTTGTTGTAGTAGATAAGGAATGTTTTACACATCTCTTGCTCAGTAGCGTAGGCTCCAACCGTTGTTGTATTTTTAGAGGATGTATCATAAACGCAACCTTATGGCACATAAAAGCAATTTTTTTACCTCAAAATCTTGTAATAAACGACGATAAGCTAGATGATTAGGAGACCCTTACGAACAGTTATCTGGTCTCCAGGAAGGACCACAACTTCCTTTTTGAGAAGTCGATTAGGCTGGTATGTAAACTGGTAATTGTCATCATTCAAAATCCATGGGAGCTCTCTGTTGTTCCTGAAATGCTGAATTCTCACTCCACGACCTGTTCCAAGCATGAATTTTTATAGAAAGGAGTTTGGTTCAATTGTACGAAAATCTTTAATCGACATTATTTGTCCTAATATTTCATAAGAAAATTAATTACCAGCGTTGTGAGCGTGGAGTAAGCCGGAAATGATTTTAATTCCCTCTGGAGGAAGCATCCTGGAGGTGCAGCCTAGACTGCAATGACCGTATACAAGATGATTCACTGAGCGAGGAGGAATTATCAAAGACGGAGTACCTGGAATGTGATGACCAATACTTAGAACCGAAGCGTCATAGGCTCTGATACCGGACAGACAAAGCATAAATAATTACAAATTAAACTCAATAACAAACAATGCGAAAATGAAAGAAATTGAATTATGTATTCATGCCTCAAATTTGGAGTGTAAAAGATGTGAATTCTAATATCTGCAACTATCTCAGAACTCAATGCGGGATTATCGTAGTGAATTTGAAGGAGATAGTACTCATTTGGGACGACGCCAATAGGCAATCCAGCGTGTTCCGGGTAAAATAGCGACTGCATTCAGATTAATAATTAAGCAAACTTGTTTAGGCTGAAGCAATCAGAGCTCGTTAAAATATTAATCTGCAAGCTGCAAGTGAATACAATACCCTTCCACCAATCGCATTTCCATAGCTTATCTCAGTGCAAAATCTCGTTGGTAGGATTCCAAGCTGATCCGTCGGAGAATAGCATTCTTCCCCACGATGTCTCAAGAACGGTTCAAATACCGACGCTGGATTGATATTTGGAGGTACGTTGCAGCGGAACAGAATAAGATGATGTACATTGGCTCGGCTCTCCTGATTTATCCTAAAATTATACTTTACCCCCAACAAAAACTGTTATTGCTCCTATTACTGATAATCTCCTCCAGTAGCTGCGGAAGCGGGGGGATGGGGGGGGAGGACGTTTCCCCCCTGGGCTCAGCAAGGGGGGGAACAAGTATCGTTCCCCCCCCCCCC
>JAHZMW010002632.1:0-21351 GCA_027743745.1 Alloscopus bannaensis
CCTTGAGGAGAATTAGTCGAAAACTAGGACGCCAACAGGGAGAGACAGCGAATGTGTCGAGCAAAAACTAAAGTCGAAGTAGAACTGAAAAGAGTGCTTTCCCCTCGGAGAAATATGAATGTGCACATTAATTTTTTAGCAATGCTTCCCTGCTTTTGATGTTCGCTCCAGTTGCACAAATGTGTTTGTCTCGGAAGCTAGAATATCATGAGTTTTTAGCACAAGGATACATTTCGTTGATGCAAATGACATACGGGCTTGATCAAATGGGCGAATGTGATCCATTTCATTTCACTGCTCCTATTGATTTCTTGTTTCAGGGAAATTTTCGTTTTGAGAAGGTTGAAATATGATGCCACTCCACTCCCGACTTCAACGCGCCGACACAGCCATGTCGCAAACGCCTCCACCTCGACCCCGCACCGGGAGGCGGCTCAGTTTGCAGCCTCAGCCCACCCTGCAGCCCAGCTTGAGCCCACCTTCGTCCCGTCTCAGAAGGTCGCCTAGTCCCACTCCACCTCGAGCACGTACCGCGGCAAGCACCCCGACCAAGGCTCCCACAAAGTTGGGATACAAGATTTTGATGCTCGGATCAGCCAAGGTTTAATCATGCTTCACAAACATTAAAAATCTGCAGATGAGGAAAATGTGTAGGCGTCAATGATCGTGCACACTGATTTCCAATTATTATTATTATTGTAAAAATTGCTTCGTAAAGGTCGGCAAGACGTCAATAATCCAGCGGTTCCTCTACGACACATACTGCCCCAAGTATCGACGAACGATCGAAGAGTTGCACAGAGCCGACTTCCCCATCGGTGGGACTCAGCTTCTGTCGAGGATGATAGCTCCTTTGACGAGGTATTTCACTTATTATGTACTAGAATTTTACGAGCTTCAGGTTTGCGAAACTGAATCACGTCCCTCAACAGCAGAGGTGGCAACTGATCGCCTTTATTGCGTGGTCAGGGATTACTTTCGTAAATGACTAAATACAAAAGGGGAAAAATGTGTTGTCTCAGATCCTGGTGTTGCGTAACCAAGTGGTCCAATCGAAAGGGGATGCCATTCCGATTGTGGTGGTGGGGAACAAAGTGGATCTGGAGGCTCGCACGGTGGATGAGCACAAGGCGGAAAAGATTGCGACGAAGTGGAAGCACGGCTTTGTGGAGTGCTCAGCGAAAACTGGGGATCAAGTTGTGGAGGTGTTCAAGGTAAGCTGACATTTTTACAATATGTTTGAGCAAGGTGTCGCGGGAGGCACAATAATCTTCTTTATTGTTTTACCTGCTTTACAGTAATCAAACGAGGCTTTTCGAACATTATAAAAAGGAGCATATTATGTATACTTTTATGTATGTTGAATAGTTATATTTTTGTAACCCTGTTCCAGGAGCTGCTGAACCAAGCCAAGGTCACCTATCGGCTCAGCCCTGCCCTGAGAAAGCGACGACAATCCTTACCAGGTTTTTGACTACATTACTTTATAATTACCGTCGGAAGGAGTCCAATTTGTTTTGTCAATTTAACTCACCTTGTATACCACACTTCAGTTACATCTACAAGACCGTTTGGCCATGTATAAATAGAATAAAATTATTACGTGGCGTTTTAGCACGAGATGAATCATAATTGTTTCGTGTTCAAAAAAAGGAATCAAGTATTGCTTTTAAAACTCGCTTTCCAATACCCCACCAGAATTAAGTGTCATGAATCCTCAGACAAAGGTCACCATTAGGCTGGTGGGAGAACATAACTTTTATATTTTGACATTCACATTATTATCCATCAGGATTAGGAACGCCCACCCACCAGATTAACTCCTGGAAATGTGGTGTTTTTTCAAGGAATACTAATGTGGACGTTGTGAAACTTTGCATTCTTCACATCCACTTTTCTCCTAGAAAGCAGACATTTTTCCCATGTCACCTTTCCCATCATCATCAACATTGCTCTAATTTTTTTCCTCCCTTTTCTACTCAATTACACCGGTAATTCGGTGGAGAAAGGAAAATCGATGTCGCTCCTGTGCCATCATTTTTTGTAGCTTCGATGAGTCACGAGCATGTCCCGTAAATTATCTCTCTCTCCTAGATGTTCATCGATGCCATTTTTTCCCATCTCGAATTTTCAACAAACGACCATCATCAGAGTAGTCATCATCATTAAAGCTGGTTTTTTATTGGTTGTGTGCACCGCAGGTGGATCCAGTGCAGGCTCGTCACACTCATCGCAACCACCTCCGCCAGCTGTGCACGTGCCGACTGCAGCCCAACTTGCAGCGCTGAGGGAACGACATTCGAAGCGGAATTCGTGCGTTGTCTCCTAGAAAAAGGGAGTTCTTTGTGGACACCAAAACGGTATTTGAAAAGTGCATCCATCACAACAAATGAGCACAGCCAGTCACCAACTTGACCAACAAGGTTTATATTCATACGATTATTAAATGACATAAATTCTCCTCGTTTTTTCGTTTGTATACCAAGTCACAATAAGAAAGAGCATACGGTAGAGAATGTTGAAATGTAATGTATAACCCTGTTGTGGATCTGATGAATGGACTAATGAGGCGATAATGATTACTCCGAAGTCTGCACACATTTAGTGCGATGTTCCACACAATTAAGGGGATAATCAGTTCCTGGATAGGATGCATAGGAGAGGTTGAAGTTTTGACATCCTAATTGTGCGGAAAGTGAGCAGGTAACATGTTTCATCTGAGTTCAGGCTCTGTGCAAATGAGGAATATTTTACTCACGTGTGTGCGACGACTACTCCCAATTAGGCTTTTGTTTCACTTTTGTGTGAGGGCAAAGATACTGTTACGTGTGTTGCATGAGTGATAGACGCATGTGTTAATGTGCGGATGTTAGGGATAATTAATTACGTAAATATATAACAGGAGGTGCACCTTTGTAATGATACGATACATCACAGTAAAATGAGAATGGCAAGTCTCGCCTTCTCGCTAAAATACTGTGAAAGCAATGCCATCAATGCAACTGTATATATTATGTAAGTTAGGTAATAGCTCAGTTGATTAATGGTATTTTCTGTAGTTCACTCTCTCACAGGTACCCATCTTTAATTGTGATTTTGAAGTGTCTGCATTAGTCAAATGGAAACTTGCATATTATTATGTAAATCGTAGTTTACACAGATTGTGCTAGTCAGCCTTTGCATATAAGAACACAAATAGAATATATTTCCTAGTAGTAAGAAAATTTGCATATAAACACAAACAAATAATACCTTGAATACATTTATTCCAATCACTCCTGGAAAGGCATTGGATGATAGAGGTTGATGCAGACGGAGCAGCAGGTAGAAATGTATGTGACGCGATTAAACACACGTCATAGGATGTCTAGGACAATGTTATTAGGGACACTTTATTTTAAAATTATTACGTATAAGAAGGCCCGGTTAACAATGTGTTGGCTCGAAAATGTGTTAAACTTGCAGTGGGTTCAAATATCTTTGAAAGCCCACATTCTTTGTGTGCATTTATATAAATCTTATTACACAGTGTAGAGTACAAATGAATACAAAATATAATCAAAAGTATAAATGGTTAGTCTACTATTTAGGATGAAGCTCTCTACAATTGAGTAAACTCAAAATATAATTCGACATTTATCGACTATTTCTAGACTTACAAAAGTGGATTATGTAATCAAAAATGCATTGACGATCATTACTGTGCGTTGTCCAGAGTGGAGATGAGGATATTGTAATATTTAAGAAATTTACAGAAAACAATCGCAATAAACTTATTATTCATGCACGCTGTATCATATAATCACACAAAAATATATAACAATTATATCAAATATTATGTTAAATTCCTGTAACCCTTCACCCACACACTTCTTGAGAGTGAGTAGAAAAGGATTTATTATTCTAAATGTATCCAAAAAGTGAGTAAACAATATGAACCATTACAATTGTGTTTGTCTTGTACGTGAAAAAGGATTGGAAATAAAACTTTGACAACTTATATATAATTTTGTATTCATTCGCATGGTGAAGTAACACGCAAGCCGTTCTTACGAAGCTTTCAAAACAATACAAAATGTGACGATTTATGGAGGAAAACTAATTCGCAACTCTGGAAGCTGAAGGAGAGTATAGAGACAACCGGGGAAATTCCATTTGAATAGGTGCAATTGTTCAGGCGTCTCAGCATGCTTATTAAGTTTTTAAATAACAAAACATTACAAAACCGTAGCAAAACAATGTTCTCTCAACTTTAGTACTTTACACAAAAAAGCGAGTTCATATCTGCACACGCTTCGACGACACGCTAACGGCCGTGTTCATCTTGGTTACAAGCCGCAAACGACGAGAATACTTCGCCCAGGAATAATTAACTGGAACGAAACTGGTAAATACCTGTGCGAAAAACAGCATTTTGGTTTGCGCAGCATGCATAAAACATCAGACAGGATCTCATTGGAAAAGTTTGCTCTGACGATTTTGGAAGAAAAAAATAAAACTTGTGTTCTCTCACAAAACGAAGCGTTTTTAATGACAGCAACCCAACTCATTTCACCGTTTACGGCTCAACCTGTCTGTCCTTTTGTTGGTGCTTCCACACGTGTGAGTAGGAAAAGGCTTTTAAGCATTTTCCACGAAGACCACCACACCGGTCCGATGGTCTTCACTTTTGGTTAAAAAAAAATGAAAAGTTCCAATACAGCTTTCACCTAGAAAATATTTAGATGCTCTGGAAAGCATTTGAATAAATATTGTTCAGCTTTCTCCCTTGTCCGCTTTTACGCTTGTTACGTTATTCATCGATGCACGACAAATGTATTTGCCTGTGTTCCATGAACTGAAGCGGTGTTCTCTCATCATAATTGAGTGATTTTGAACTTTATTGTTACAAATGCTATGTTAAGTTAAGGGGAGTTCGGCTGCAAGACTGCTTTGAATCCAGTTCCTTCCAAAAACTTCTAGAAAAGGCGTGTTTGTGTAGGACGCGGCTTAGGAGCAAACATTAGTCAAACCAACGAATGCCACCTGGAGTGAAAGCTCGCGGAAAAGGCAATATTTTTTCGGAGGAAAAAGCAGGTCAAACCACGAAACAACACTGCCCCCATGTCCCCAAGCGGAGTGTATCCATAAAACACAGTAATATCGTGTCTGCACACAGACAACAGAGAAATCTGTGTTGTCTCTCTCTTCCCTTAATTACAAACTGGTCGACTAGGGAGAGAGCCCCTATCCATAAAACCTGCGGAGAGCGTAGCCATTCTTTTCTCCACAACTTTCACTCAGATGTGTGCCTGTGTGTGTCACGCATCTGTGAAAAACACCGTCATCATCATCATCAGTCATACACCCATCTGTCACAAACTCAATTTACCTTTCCCACATCATCATGATCCGACATTGTTTCCGCGAAATGAGCGGATCCCCCTGTGTGTCCCCAACTCAAAAGAGCGTCACGAGTTCACAATCAAAATCTATTTTTGTGAGCTCCAATGAGAAATCCATAAGCCATCCACACTCTGATTTTCGTGCCTTGTAGTCTTCTCGCTCCATTTCTCCGTGACCTTTGGTTTTGCTAAAGCTAATTGAATTTCAACGCGAGTTTTCTCTCACTAAATCCCAAATTTTGCTCCAGAAAGTTCGTATGATTAATATACGACTCATCCGAAGGATATATAGATTCCAGATTTGGTTCCCCATGTCCCCAGCCACCTCATCATTTCCTCAATTCAGCTCCCAAAAGTATACAAGATATTTTCCATTTTGCATCGTATTCAAAAATGTCTTTAGTCCCAGTGCTGTTCCAGAGACGTGATGAATCGTCTGAAAAAATTTCACCCTCCAATACTTGAAAGGGAACTGAGCAATTAGTGTGATTTATTTGAGCCTCTCGTCGCCTTTTTGAAGTATTTTTAGAATGTGGCTCTTACAAAATCATATTTTTCGACGTCATCACCCCAAGCCATTGTCTTTCCAACATTTTTTCAAAGAACAAATTATCGATTACACAAGACGACATTTTTCTAATCTCTCCGAATTTCTCTTTGCCTCAGAAAAAAAGCGCAGCAGGCAAGACATTTTCTCTGAGCCTTGATCACGCAACGTGTAGAATAAAGACAAGGAGAACAAAGGAGACTACAATTTTTCTTCGGGAATTCGTGCTGCACACAAGAAATTATGTCACAGCAGTATATCACCTTCACGGGGTGGTGGTCTGGATTCGTGGTGGGAGGTTTCCTGGGTCAATTCTTTGTACAATTTTCTTCTCTGAAAATGTTTTGGAAATGATGTAGGCGGATGTGTGCGAGGGAGGCGCCTCATTCACGCGAGGAATATGTAGTTTTTTAAGTTGCTTTCATTGTAAACAGAGAATCACAATGAAACAAGGCAACTTGCTCTTTCCCACTCTAGATCTCATTACGATAATTTACTTTTGGTTTACTCTCTCCTTCGCAAAATGTACATTAAAATAGGAATGTTTAATGTAGCATTGAAGAACAGAGTGTGCTTTGAGTGTACACTGCTTCTCTACGGCCTTTTAGCCAAAAAGAAGTGGATCTGATTAGAGAGAAGACCTTACTGCAATGTCTTCATACCAAACATGTGTTGTACAACTATGCGAAAAGCAATGAGCCGGAGAGTGCAATCCTTATGCGCTGGAGATGCTTATCAACTTTCTCTCCGAATAGAGAAAGCAGTAGTGGCCCAGCTACACGAACAAGATATTGTAGACAGTGATTTATCACACGGAGCCCTACAACGTTTTGCATATTCCACATATATTACACCCATTTCATATAGCACACAAGACACTTGTGATATATTCCACGACTACAGCACACAGTTATCTAGTTCTCATCTTTTTGGGAGACCACAAGAATACGAAAGCAGCTTCTCCCCTTTTATGACTCAACTTAACCCACAGAGTCGACACAAGGTGGGCTCCCTTTTTAATGAGAAGTGATTCAGTTTTAGAGCTTTCGTCCCTACTCTCTCTCAATACTGGAAGAGTTGAAGGGAAATATCGCGTAATTAAAGTATCTCCTATGGTTCTCTCTGGGAGAGTGATGTGATGAAGAAGTCATTTATGCCAAGAGTTTTATGATGCTTCTTCTATACCATCAAAATTTTGTGGCCCATCACACTCCCTTTATGAGAAGGAGCTTAATTAATTCAATCGTCTCGAGAATGATGAGCGCTATTTAAGAACGGCGGGGGAAACGGCTAATAAAATTGCTTTCCTTTCCATACATATGTGCCCTGTTTTTTTTTGTAAAAAAGCAGAATATTTTTGCTGAGAAATGGCCCTTTGAAAGGATATACAGGTGAAGTATCCAAGTTTTTAAGTAGCTCCTCCAATTCTTCCGAAATTCAATGGAAAAGTGTAGTAAACAGGTATTCGTTTAATCTTGTCCAGCGCTTGCTTTACTCTCTGGAAGCAATTCACAAAACGTAGTTCCCAGCTTTTTTTCTACGCGATTAAAACGGGAGTAAATGCCCCATTTACTATTGATAGCCATGATTAGAGAATGTATTTACATAAAGCGAGAAGATACACATTTTCGCAAGCCACACTTGAAGAAGGAGTCATTTCCGAATCTGCTTTTGATGAATATTTTATGTGTTTACTACTCAACACGGGGAGGAAACCAGAAAATATTTATGAAGCGTCTTCCCCTCTTCCTGTGTGTGCACTCTCCAAGCGGTAAAGTCTTGGAAATGTGTTCATAAAGCGATGGAAAGTTGGACCATGGCAGTGAGTAAGAAGCACAGAAAATTATTTATATAAGCAAGACTTAATCACACTGGCACCATACTTGTCAGCGACCCTGAGCTGAGAATAAAAATGACTAATCGCAGGCAAGGCAGCAAGTATAAATGATTTCAGGAATAACGGAGGATTTTCTTAGATTCCAGGTAACAAATTGTGGGCTNCCAGGTAACAAATTGTGGGCTTCTCATTCGACAAAAACGAATGGTCTCCAATTCATTTGTCTGATAACCTATAAATACGGTAAAAAATTGAGCCATTTTTGCTGAACTTTTATTCACACGAAATGGGTAGACCTCCATAAAAATAGTGGATGCTCGAGGTAATTTATCAAATTGGTGAGACGGAGAAGAAGTCCAGACTTTCAAGGCCACAAAATGTAACTTTTTTACTCCTCCCGTGATTTCCAGCTTTTTTGCTGTAGTTTTTTAGCATTCCAAGACTTAATTTAATTCTGTGGATTTAGCACACAAATCTAATAGTGAGATTGGCGATAAGGGCTGGCTTAATACGCGTAATTATGCAAATTCTAGGGACACTGTGAGAAAATACTTGGGCAAATGTATGCACACGCCTTTCGTCGGCTTCGGGCGGTGCTTTTTATTAGACTCATTGTTCCCAGAGGACTCACATCTCAAAATCTTGGTTTGAAAAATTGGCACACACTCAACAAGATAAACACATAAGAGAAAAAGAAATTATTAGTCCATTCATTTATTCAATTCACCGTATTCTATTCAGCTTCGTGTGTAATCAACAATTATGCAAATCCCTCGAAGAGAAGAAAAAATGCAAATCGTGCGTATATGCTCCCTCGTCGCACAATGTAATTAATACCCTCAAAAGGAACGTTCTCAAGACTTAAAAATGACAAGAATAAAGCAATAATAGTATTAGTCTCTCATTTAGCGTTTCAACTTCTTTTAAATATAAGCGTATATATTTTCAGCGTTGATTACACACAGATATTAATTTGTTTCAGGTTTCATACATTCGTCTCGCACTCACAAGCACAGTGGTGAATCACCACAACTCTAATTCGTATTATGTGTGAAATATAGTAAACTTGATTGTCACAAAATATACAAGAGAGTATTTGTGAGCCGAAGCGAATTCACAATTTTCTTGTATGATTAGCAAAATGGGTGAGAAGAGCTAATGAACTTGGCACACGGGGTTTGGTGAAACATTTAAATTCATTTTTCACAGGTACTAATTAGCCGAGTTGATAGTCAAGTGATGCGAAGGGATCTCAAATTAGAATGTCAAAGTCAATACGTGATTCGCTCGAAAGTTGAAAGATCCCAAAGTGAACTCTTTAATATTGTATTCCTTTGTTGATGTTCTGTTGAGATAACACCCGTGGAAAAAGGAAAGGGCAGCGATTTTCACGGTATTTTATCTCTTGTTCGCAGTTTATTATGATTTAATTAATATTTTTAAATGATAAGCAAAATTATTGTCAGAGAGGGATTTTCGTTCTATAAAATCAAGTCTGCAATCTAATCTGATCGGAAGAATTCAGATTTTGAAAAGGAGCGTCGGAAAGTGAAAGGTTTGTGGCGATTGAGTGATCAAATTATGGAGAATGTGGGACGATGGACGGATCTGCTAACTGCTGAGACAATTATTGTTTTAATGCAAAAGACGTAGATTAAATAATTAAGCACACAATATTGTCCTATCTGCCACTTTATGGAGCCAAGGATGATACAATGATAAACTGGGAATATCTGTTACAAATCGCAATACTAATCGCATATTTTTACTCCATCTTTTTGGGTGGATCACACTCCATTTCAACTGATTCTGGGTTGATTTCTGTCTTGATTGAGTACAAAATGCTTAACCTCAATAATTCACATAAAATCACACCTTTGAACCATGTTGTGTGCAATTGCATTGTTGTATCGGTGTCACACACTTTTCGCGAATTCACACCCACATCCTCCTGCAAAAGGTATCATCTTCGAATTTTGTGGGATGAGTACTGGGCAATTTACTCTGAATACGGTAATTTAGAGGTGACCCTTTTTGAAATTCACACCAAATTTATATAATTTTTTTGCGAGTTTACTGTAACAGCAATAAGCAGCTTACCCTCAAACACTATAATTTCTCTGCAATATATGCATATGTATTTTTTAAAACTCACACCAACAAACAATGTAGCACGCAATATAATGCGCAAAACGTTATGCAAAAAAAACACCAAAGCAAATACACCGAGGACAAAAGTTGAAATTTGCATTTACAGCTTATACAATTCGCTACTGCACACCCAGTGGTAACATTGTGTAGGAAATGGAGGAAATGGTGAAGCGGAATTGTAAGTGAATTAAAGAAGAGAAAATTGCGATGTTTACTGCATTATAAAAAGGCACATTACACGAAGACGTGTACACTGTTTACTGTCACTACCTCGTCTTCTCTCTCCTCTTTAATGTGCGCTTTTACACACACTCACTTCCTTATAAAAAACGGTAATGATGCTTAAACTCACTTCAATTAGCTGTCACTCGAGTGTGTGGTGCATACTTCTGGTATAATATGTGCGTATAAAAAATGTTACACTTTTTTCAACCGTCTTCCCTTTGCCTCCGCCTTGATTCGACACGCCAGTTATAATGCAATTGTTACACGTAATATAATATTATGACGTTGTCATATTTTTCAGCAATTTGCCGTGTCCGTATTGCCACACGCAGGAGAATCAAGAAAAAAATGTTAAACGACCGTTTTATAGTTTCGGAATGGTTTCGGTGAGGAAAAAATGTCTTTATACAAACATCAGAAGATTTAGAGAGGTGTGTGCTGAACTCGTTTAACCGTTGTTCCTCGATTGCACAAAAAGGGAAAATTATCCTGTCACATATATTATATGTCACTGTCTCCTCTGCGCATATCACATGTCGAACAAACTGTCAAAGTCGTGCTCGAAAGCTTGTTAGCTGCGACAAGTGGATTAGATTTCACATCGCAGTTCTTACACTTGTTTCGTAGTCTTACGAGTCTGCGATTGTTTGTTATCATATTTTTGAAGCTAATTTATTTACAGATTTATCACCTAGCTTTTTGATGTCTATTCTAGTATCTCGAACCGAAAATGAATCGAGAATTTTAATCTATTTATGGTGCTGTGCAAAGAAGATGGCTAACTGATTTCCATCCTTTTCTGATGTGTTGCGTACTCATTTCGTATCTCAATTTGCATACTTAATACCTGAGAGTGACGAGCTTCTTGTTAATTTGACATTTAAAACAGACAGTCCTGAGTCACATTATTTTATATATGCTAGCAGCGCTAATCACTAGCTTCTAAAGAGATTCCCATAAAATTAGATTCTCCGTGCGACAAGTAAAAATGTTACAAAATCAGCGCTGCTTCTTCTCTCTCTCTGTGTTGCTGATGCAAGGCAATTATAATTGCACATTACGCTTAATTATGGCAGATTGTTTAGCTTCTGAAACGTGAAAAGTGTGAACTTGTGGGTTTACACAGGTAAATTGAGTCGCTGCAAAATGATGAGTGCATCTCCTCTAGAAAAAAAGTTCATACACACGCTGAGAAGGAACGTAGTCCCTATTTTTAGTACCACTCCCAGCGTCCACCTGCAGCGACAGTTATATTCTGGTGATGAAATCCAACTTTATAGTTTTATATGAGTCTATGATGCTCGTCACATTAAACATGGGTTTTAGAATGCGTGGATGATTGCAGTTTTGTTTTGCAAAAGATTGGAGAGAGATGCTGCAATAAAGTGGATATGACCGCAGTAAAGAGCGCGTGTTTAATAACGGAGTGGCAAAGAACGTTGGTCACCACATTTTTCTCATGAACGTGAACTATAATTTGTTTGATGCGACATCACTCCAAACAATGACGAAAACGAGTGCATTGCACTTGACGCAAGGGGTTGGGCGGTGTATAAAATTAATTTGTCGTTGATGCCTAGTAAACGTTTTATTAGGTTTTATCTACCAGGGTATGTTTTCTGTAGGCTCGTCTTCTCAAGGGATCAGATTGATTTTGTTCAAGATGGTTTGAAATGTCCATGTTTAATAATACAATTATTATGGAATAATATGAACGAGTATATACGTATAGAAAGGTGAATAGTGCTAAACTGGCGTGATTTATGTATCCAAGTGAAGGCTGTACCCACCAATTTGTCAGATTTTGTGCAAGACCCTTTAAAATGTCAAAACTAATGGGACCAATTACCTTTACGAACGAGGCAAGGCTCTCGTCAAATTAAATTATGAAAAGCGTGTGCGCTCAGTTTTAGAAACTCATTTTAATGTCCACAAACGTCGTAATTTCAAGTAACATTTAACAACAATTTATCATCAAGATATTTTAGAGGCGAAACCCACCATTAAAAGGTCAGTTGGAAAAACAAAGTTCCAACAACTCTCGTTGTGTAACTTGCGTAATTGTTTGAGCCTGACAGACTTGGAAGAGGAACACTTGTGGAACAAGTTCATGTTACTCAAAACAAGACAAGAAATGCAATGGATATGTAAGACACTATTATTACCAGCTCAGACTGCTCTTGGGGAGAGTGAGTGAGCATTGTTTGCTTTTTAAAAATAGTGTTGTTCTCCTCATGTTTGCTTTGTCAACAAAAAAGCAACATTAAACTCGAAGCTCACCTTCTCTTTTGTCGTGAACACAGGAGCAAGAGTGACCTTCACATTAAGGGACAGGTGTGGCATATTCACGGTATTAACTCGTCTTCAATGTCCCCTTCGCTCACCACTCTAATCAAAGCTCATGATCACAAATTAATCAGCATGGCCGTTACACTAATTTATTGCAAAAACGTAGAGCTTTGAGCACCCATAATATTTAAACAACCATTTCCATTTTATCTCATGGAAAGATCATCCTCAGAAGTACACAGAGAGACAATGCAGAAAAAGGGGTGAAATGTGTTCGTTTTGCACACAATAGATCAATCAAAAGATACGGCATCGGTAAATGCATAATATGACACGCCACACATTATGCAAAATTACAAAAAGAAGCCCTTTCAATGATTACCATTTAATTCGATGAGAAAACAAAGCTCAACTTGGCTGTGAACTTTAATTCGGACAGGTTCAAAAGGTTAGCATGTTACAAGCGAATTGATTTTCAGTTTTTATTATAATTTTAAATATCCCAGCGTATTCATAAATATTTAGATAATGTTTTTTTGAATTTTCAGTTTTCAGTAACATGCAAAAACAGAATCGAAATCAGAGAAGATACCACGAGCAAACATGTGTAATACAGGAATTTAGTCTACAACAACTTGCTCCTCTCACGTCTCCCTTATTTACATTGAAAAAGTATCGTGATTTATCATCCTCATGTCATGCACTTTTGGTGCATTGCTCTGATGAACTATCCAATCGAGTAGGTCACCGCGAGTCACCTAATGCAAACAATACGTCGTATATAAGACACGTAATCGTTTCTAATATGGGTGACTGAATGATGATGATGTCACTGTATAATCACGTAACGTAATCACATTTTTTCTCTCTTTGAATAATCATGATTACTCTGAAGACTCTCTCAAACAGACTCAGTAGATATAACATAATAATGCGTACCTACTCTGTAATGGCACACATATTACAGTTCTCACAATGTGTGAGCTATGCGAAAACTCTGCAATCCTCTCAACAATGCTGAGGAAAAAACAAAGAAAAAAAAGTGTCCCTTCTTCACTTATAATTTCTGTTCTCAAGCTCTGACTTTTCCCATCCTTTTACTTTCATTCTCACACACACAAAGCATTCATTTAACGGCATATCTTTGCAATATTGTGAGGACTTGAAAAAAATGAGTATTTATGTGCTCTATATATGTCTCTATGATAGGAATAATATGGGCTTATCAATGTGTATTATCGAAATCCCGTGCATCTCAAGAAAAAAGGGATCGCATGAGAAGTGTACTCTACTAAAATGCGTAATACGTAACGAGTGTAAAACGGTTCGTGTATGAGGAGTAATTGTAAAGTCAATTAAAACCAGTCTCATCCTTCACGAAACCGTTTCAGTTGAGTACTGACTGTGCAACGGACATCACAGAATATTGTTGAAACGCTCTCTGAATTTTGGGAAGGCTTTATTCAACAGTGAATATTACATGTGGATTTGCATGCGTGACTGAGACACAGAATCATGGATGGTGACATTGGAGGATTAAGGTGACAACTCAACACGGTGATTTCTGGGAGACATCCTCATCCTTGAACTTGGATTGTTTTTTAGTGTTATTATAACTTGTGGAGTTGTTCCAAGGTTTGAGTGTTTTGTGCTGTCTTCTGGAGGAGTAATTTATTTTGTAATTTAGCCGGATAAAAAAAATGGCGTGTTCCAAGAAAATGTGTTCGTTGTTCGTGTTGGCCCTTGTTGGGTATGCATGTGCTCAAGGAGGTGGTGGCAGTGGGGGTAGTGGCTCCAACGGGGTGAGCATTGGTGGACGTGGCAATTCTGTGACGAACATTTACTCGTCGAATGCGGAAAGTGGGGATAGGCTGATTGTGACCCCGTACATCACCCGAGGGGAGATTGACTTGGCGAGAAATTTGTCTCGAGTTAGCAACTTCACGAGGGTGCAAAGCTACTCGGGATTTTTCAATGTGCATCCGACGTACAACTCGAATTTGTTTTGGTGGTTTTTCCCCGCTGCGGTGAGTGTCCAGAGGATGGAAAATTTTTGCGTCAAATTGATGGTCAGAGGAATACAATAGATGATTGGTATATTTGTGGATTGTAGTACAACGCTGAGTACGCCCCAGTAGTGCTCTGGCTTCAAGGTGGTCCCGGCGCCCCATCCCTCTTTGGTCTCTTCACGGAGCACGGTCCTTTCCTCGTGGACTCGAAGAGTTATCTCCGCTTTCGCAGCAACCCTTGGTCCCTAACTCACTCCGTGTTGTACATCGACAATCCTGTTGGATGCGGTACGACTCCAAAATTTCTACTTTCCACTAAACCCCTTCCTCGAAGAAACCCAAAGAATTCTATTAAATCAAGTGCATTTCATTCCGACTGACATTCAGACTAGTTGAGAGAGAGATTGGATGACTTTACTCTTTTTTCTTCTTTGTAGGCTTCAGCTTCACAGAGGATGAGAATGGGTACGCTCGAAATGAGAAAGATGTCTCGAGAGACTTGTACAATGCGCTCACCCAGTTCTTCACCATGTTCCCGAAAATGCAATCCAGAGACTTTTACATCGCTGGACAATCTTACGGAGGTAACCGTATATTCTAATATGTCAAAGAAAGAGTCGATATGTACACAAACATTTTGTTACATTTATTTTCCCCATCAAAAAGGCAGACCATTGAGTCGGATCTCGAGTTGCAAAGCAATCACATAAGGTTTCTTCTTTTTTTTAGTTTCACCGAAAACTCCTAACAATTTTCTTTCTTTTTTCTACAGGAAAATACGCTCTAAGCGTGGCTTACAAGATTCACAAAGAGAACCAAGAGCTTCCAGCAGTCCGCATGAATCTCAAAGGAATCATTCTCGGAGCCCCTTTTGTCGATCCCGTCAGCATGATCGACTTTGGCGAGTACATGTACAACATCGGGCTTATCGATGAGAATGGCAAGGCTCACTTTGATCAAAAGTACGCTGAAGCCAAGGATCTCATCTCGAAGGGGAAATGGCTGGAAGTTGACTCCGTAAGTGAGACATATCTCTCTCTCTCCACATACCCACACTTTCTCTTAAAAAACCTCTCTTTTTCCGTCTTGAAAGGAAAAGTCATTTGTGAAAGGAACTACGACAAGGGTTTCGTCGGCAGTTGAAAAACTTTGAGAGTGCATTCACAGAGAGTATAAATTCTCGTTGTAGCGAAAATAAAGGAGACAAAGTACAGGCCACTTGAGCATTATTATGGGAGATTTTTGAGGCACAAAAAAAGGAACCGTGTTTAACGTTTTGATATTTTCTTGTCAGGAAAGTCACATTAAGAGTGTATCCGCCACACACAGAGAGCTATATTATTACTTTTCAGTATGAAATCCCATATCGGCAAAAGTATCGTAGGAAAGACACTTGAAATTGTAAAAGCTCATTTCAAGACATGTTTAGGTATTTAGACGTGTGCTTGCAAAGAATTGCAGTTGCAACCGCATTTTTTTCTCCTCCACTAACACACAGTTATCCACCATTATTTTGGCCTAAATCTGTAAAGCCAACAACACATTTCCGATTCACAATCAAAATCTACACACATACTTCTCCCAAGCGAGAGAGAACATGCAATTTTGCGATTGCTGCAAAAAGGAAGGTTACCCTTACACAGGGATGATATGCAGGCACACACTTGGTTGCATTTTATCACACAGTTTTCATTCCGTTACAAGGAGTACCCTCTTCTCTGATTAAATACCTTTTGTTTGCGCTCACAAAAGGATTACTTAACCATCCTCGCCACGTAGTCTCATCAAACCATATATTATTACTATTATTCTCATATTGCACACAGAAAGGGAAAACTTGGTTACGTATTGACACAAAGTGTCGTCTTCCCCTTTTTAGCGGTGGTGCACACGTACATGTAATATTTTTTTAATAATATCCCTCACTCATTTAACTAGTTTTCCTTCAAATCAATTTATACGGAGCGCTACAAGACGACGTTTTTTATGAACGTTTGTGTGTGCCAACAGTTTTTCTGAGACCATTGAATGTGTTGATGAGAGGCTTGTGATTTACGACTTTTACCACACTTTAATTGGAGGAGCACGCATTAGTCTATCGTCATCATCGCCAACATATATAGCCACACATATCATTGTTGAGTGTGTGCCACTTGAACTAGGAGCCTTTTGAAGTCATTGTAACACGTAGAATATTATGTGGACTTGTGTGAGTCGAGAAAAAATAGCATTGTGAAGGGGAACTTTCCATGTGAGACTTTCCCACGACCCATCACCCCTCATTTTTTTCCCTTCTATACGTACACAACCAAGTTTGTATTTTTTCACATCGCGAGAAGCTCCTCACAAAAATCCGCTCACTTTCGATTAAAATGCGCTAGGACTGTTTGTGTAGACTACGAGTGTTATCATATCAATGGATATTATTCTCATTAGTCATAGTCATGTAGCTGAGTGATAAGCTGAAAACATAATAATACCTAGACTCTCGTATTATGCGGTAGAAGGACTCAATGACAATGCACAATTTTATTTGAAAAAAATTTGAGGCTACTTCCAACGACTGAAATAGGGTTTTGTATTCCAAAACGATTTTCGACAAATTCCCTCCAATTTAAAATGCATTTTTTGTACACTAGCAGGATTAGCTCGGTGACTGTCTTATGTTTTTTGGTGAATGGCAAAAATAATTGGAGTACACGCTGCACATTATGCTAATTTTATAATTGATTGATATCATCTCGAAATTCCTTTGTCTCCTGTTTATCCCTCACGATTTTATAGTGAAGGGTTGAGAAAGGGATTTGCACTAGTTGCTCATTAAGATAAGGGTCTCCTGATCCAATTTACATAAACAAAGGGACATGTTTAGGTCAATGTGCAAAAAAACTCATTGAGATAAACACCATAATAAGGTTAGAGAGAGAAAGAAATGTGAAAATTTAAAACGATTGTTTTTTTTGTGTGGGCGCATACATTATTTGTGTAGTTGATGGATGAGCTGCTCCACGGAGACTTTACCCCGTACCCCACCTTCTTCAAGAATGTCACTGGGTTCGACTTCAACAAAAACTTTTTGGAGGAGCAGAGGCCCAAGACGTACGGCTTCTACCAGCAGTACATCCAGCGAGACTATGTTCGTCACGCGATTCACGTGGGCAACTCTGTCTACCAAAACTTCAACTCGACGGTCCTCCGCTACATGCGGCAAGACTTTCACCAGTCCGTCAAGCCTTGGGTGGAAGAGCTCCTCGACGCGGACTACAGGATGATCATCTACTCGAGTCAGCTCGACATGGCGGTCCCGCACACAGGGATCGCGAGGTTCATCCGGTCCCTCAAGTGGAAGGGCACCGAAGACTATGCGACGTCCGAGCGGAAAATTTGGAAGGTCAACAGGGAGATTGCGGGCTACTCGAAAACGGCCAAGAACCTCATCTACTTGTTCATCAGGAATGCGGGTCACGTCGCTCCTCATGATAAGCCGGAATGGACTTTTGATATGATCAATAGGTTCACCGCTGGCAAGTCGTTTTAAGCAACTTTTTATGGGTTTCTAATTTTTTTCAAAGAACAAAAATTGTTTAAAAAATTAATTGGGCTCAGTGATTATCATTATGTAATTTTTTTGTTCATTCACGCCTTTTTTGTAATTACAATTTTGATAACCTTAATGTGATGAGGGAGCCGTTTTGTTACACAAGATGGGACTGACCAATGCCAATATATATTTTGCGTAAAATAGGAGGAAATGTGAAGGCAAAAACTTTGCCAAACATTTGTGCAGTGGGCTATGCATAATATGTGTATAGTTTATGTGGTAAGGAGTATAGTATATCTTCAAATTATTTATCTTCTCTTTTTTCGTCTAGTAGGATTTTAAGGATGCAAAGAGTGCCACTTTAGATACGCGTGTAGAAATGAGAGAATTATTTTTATTATAGTGTACTGTGCTAGAGGTCAATAGTGTCATTAAATATACAGTGAGTGTCCTTCTTGGAAACAAACAGAACTGATTATGTTAGTGGGCGCTGACTAAGCTCTTCCTTTTTCTTGTGGACTGAATGCAGATATAACTTATTTGATCGCTGACATATTGTCTCGCTTTTTAGAGTTTTTTTTTTCAATTTTTTTCTGTTTTTGGTGAAAGTCATTCTTCAAGTACAGCTTCATTCAACGCTTGTATAATATACGAACACACATCTCGCTTATCCCAACGTCTTTGTTTCTTCTTAAGTGTCTGAATTGCTGATTCATATTTCTAGGTATTTTCTAGCTACATTTTTTGCTCATTTTTACTCTTGTGTCGTATGTGAGAAGCATTTACGAATTAGTATATTTTAGAATCTTTGAAATATTGTGTCACTCTTGTAGATTAAATGTGTAAGGGTTGCCCTCACGGGGGACCCATACACCACGACAATCAGCCCCAAATGACGCTCTAATATATGTTATTTGTGTATTTTGTGTGTGCATGAGAGCTGAGATGTAAAAACAATTTTTTTTTGTAATCACAAATCTTAGGGTTAGGTATATGTGATAGTTTTCCAACTCATTTGCCTTCTATAAATAGTACTAGCAAATGAGGAGGAGAATTCAATGTAAAAATATTACATCATTAATATGCACATTTTTATATACAATATTCTCTACGAAGAACCTTTACAAGTGTAGTAATAACATTCACATTTGCAAAGGTTTGAGTCGAATAATATTCGCAGCATTGCAATCCACAAAAATATGAAATAATATACATTTTTTTGTATTGCATGACAAACTCACAACAATAAAAGAAAATCTAGAATTTTGTACGCGAGTTTACTCCACATGTAGTACGACGATTGTGTACACTTGAATAATGGTGGGTGCATCCCTCTAATTATCCCTGTTTAACCATGTAATGCGCTCACAATATGGTGCAGGTACGGAGTGAAAAATATGATGCAATTTTTTTCATTCTTTGATACATAATATCAAAGTGTATCGCGAGTCATAATAATCGTGATTTGTTGCACTTGTTATACGACTGTGTTTGAGCGATACAAATGCACACACACGACGGTGATTAAATCGAGGGTAAGAAATAGTAGACTCGTCATAATCCATAACGTTTTGTAGTAGCAAAAGAAGACAATGGGTGAGTATTGCAAATTGGACTAAAATAATCGAGCCATTATAAAATAGTGATTTTTGTTGTACCTAAAAATATAAGAGGATGATGAGGTACTTTTTTTCAGATTATAAGGGATGGGGTGGAGGAGGTAAGGAATTGTGAGAGAACGTCAATAATTCCCAGACAGAAATGTGTGCAAAAGGTTTAGAAGAATTAAAGGTTTCGCGATAGTCTTTAGGATTTTACAGAGTGACATAAACACGTTAACTAATAATACAACACATAGGTTATGTATAGGCTTGCTTTGCAGAGCGTCTTTTCACGCTTCTCAATAACAAAGAGCTCTACTGAGCCGAGTTGTATGATGAAGTAAGGTTTTGTTTGAAATGTTGGCTATTTGCGGAGATGAAACGGACTTTGGAGGAAAGAGGGGGTTTATTCTACGCATTTTATTTTTGTTGATTTGTCTCTGTTGTTTCATGTCTGAGCTCAGTTTTTCGCGAGTGTCTGCGTCCTTTGTGAAGCTCGGGGCTCCACTCGACTCACGTTGTGTTGGTGAGCTCTCGCTTTCTGCTTTCTGAAGAGGATCGTGGAAATGGGGTCAGTGGATTCCCACTGGTTTGCAAATTGCAATTGAGTACCAAAAGCAAATACGTTCACTCCAATCCAACTCCGTTTTATGTGAGCATAACAAGCTCCCCACATAAAATGGACAGGTTTTTGGAGAAAAATACAAGAGAGGGACAAGGCCGAGCAAACAATTTGAAGATGTGTAGCAGAGTGTTTTTTGAATCTTTTGATCACTTAGATTTTATACTAATGGTCAACTCTCTCAGGGCACACGCGAAACGCTTCGTTTACTTTGCAGGAGGTCGCAACTTGCCATTTCTTTGTAGAAGAAAATGCTTGTTTACATATTGATGACCATTTCTCGCAGACTCTCTGCAGTCTGCATAATATCACTCCAGAGCCGTATTACTATTAATAATGCGAGGAGGAAGTTTGCACATTTGTAGAGACTAAGGTGAAACCACATTTTCGCTTATCACAAAACACTATCCCACACACCCGAGACGTGAGAGACTTTTGAAGGTTTCGTTGTCGTGCCACACACATGTAACTTGTAATTGTGGTGAATCACTTTGATAACAAAACTTTTTACTATTTTGAGCCTTAGGTCTGAGCTGACCTCGACCTCCCTTTGCAAATATTTCTCGTAAATGAGCGTCACACATATCATAACATACATTGTGGATACATGACGTAACAATTAGATTGTCCATGTTGAAAAAAATGGAAATTACATGTTCTAATCGAGGAAACCATGAGCGCGTTCTGACTTTGATGATAAGGAAAGGAACATAAGAAGCCCAGACGCGGGTCTTCAAGGGCCATCACAACAATGATTATAATTTGTGCGTAGAAACGTAGCAAAGTTCACCCTTTGATCTTGATTATTATTGCGTAGAAAATTGTGGTAGTATTGGCGCATGTTCTCTTCTTGACGATAATACGAAATGGATTTGGCATTGCATCATGATAATGGTAATACGGTGAAGTATCGAAGTGCATTGACGATTGCTAACAAAATGTGGTGTATTTTGGGATGTTTGCCAAACACTAAAAAAATATGCTGCACATATCTGCTCTTTTATGTATCCGAAACATTAGCAGTTCAATATCCTTCTCTCGGTTCAAAAATCCGATACTAATTGCATGCAAACATCGACAAATGTTAGAATGATGAATGTTCGCTCATGTGTCTGACAAGAAAGTGGAAAGACCTCCATTCATCA
>JAHZMW010002633.1:0-10065 GCA_027743745.1 Alloscopus bannaensis
CTTGTGCAAAAATAACGATTTTAGAAATCTTGGTTATGCGAAAAAGGGTGAATAACCAATCAAACGCATCACAGACACCCCAGTAAGTATTACAATGCAATGCAATGGTGAAGCTTGTCATCACATCGCATCCGAGAAACTACAAACAAACCATCTAAAGTTATGTATTATCGTTCTCAACATTTTATCTTCGGTCATTAGCCCAATTCATATTGCACACAGTATAAGTAGCATAACGTATCGTATTTACGTATGTACATAATTTAATACATTGTACATACTACAGATAATAGCTTCACTAAAATATACATATTACCGATTTAGAAAAGCAGAGAATATACGGATATAGGCATACGAGCTTAGCGTCTGAGATGACCATGATGAGTCATCATCGCTATCACTTTTATGCCTGGAACGTGGCACAATGCACAGTCACCTGGTCCAGGCGAAGCCCATCATTGCTATCTGCCTTTTGTAGTGAGCCATCGACTAACAATATGGAAGTGTGATTTTCGTTTGTATGATTCGGTGGATGTATTTATGTACGATTCACTGGCAATGTAGTGCCAATCGTAATTATGACGATTCGACGATAACCACTAATTGGCCGAAACAAATGCATGCTACAATAATACAAACACGCTAGAAGCGTTGAAACTGAATTGATACTTACAATGTAACGAAATAAACCAGAATAGAGTAATTTTTTAAAAATCTAAATGCTAATTGACGAGCATACCAAATTGGTATTGGTTTACCAATACCACGTATTTGTAATGATGTTGGGCCAAAAATAGCTAAAATTAGGGATTACTTACAAACTAGTAAAAACATTTATGTACTCACCCTCCCACCTCCAACTGGGGATGTTGGCCTTCCCCCCGCTCCGAAAGAGGATCCAAAAGAGTCCGCACCCCCGTCAAAGAACATTTTCCTCTCTTCGTCAATCCTCTTCCTCAAGTCGTCCGCAAAATTGTCGTTGTCAAACACCGACCCTTTGCCCTTACTCCCAAAGATTTTCTCACTCAGCCTCGGCCGATTGGCGAACCTCTTCTTGAACTTGCTCCCAGCTCTCTCAGAGAAGAAAGGGTCGTCAAAAAAGTCTGCGTTCCGGTCGCCACTTAACTTCCGGAAGAAACTCTTCTTATTGTCTCCTTCGTGTTGAGATTTCGCCCTCGGATTCCCTTTTTCTTTGGGGTTATCCTCCTTCTGTCCAGAATTGTCGCTGCTGGAACTCACACCGCTGTCACTCGAGGAGGAATATGTGTTACTTGTGTTAGGTGGGAGCAAAGTTTCCGATTTTTCACTCTTTCTCTCCCCAGACATTAGTCTTTTGCGTTAAAATACGGAAAAACACTTTTTTTCTCGGTTGCACGCTTTTAAAAGAAAAAAAGCAGAATCCAACTCAAGAAGAAGCAGAAGAAATTTTTTTACGCTCAAACTTAACTGTTCAAATTCACTCAACTTTCTCAATTTATAATTAAACGTACTTTTTCACTTGTCCGGTTAATTTTATACAAAAAATTAAACTCCAAATTTCACCATACGTCGATATGTTCAATGGATGGTTAATGTTGATCACAAGATCTACAAAATGAAAGTGTGCACACACGTCTCTCAAAGTGAGGTTGAATCAACTGGCATAGGATTCACCTTTGATGACGAATGACGAAGATTACAGTCTCCGTGCTAACATGTATATTTTAAAGGCTAAATCTTTGTAGAAGCATATAGCGTAATCTCTCTGCGGCCAAGAAATACCTAAACACACATGTGTGTTATGTGAATGTTTTTTCTGGTTCTGCAAGATTTACAAAAAAAAGCCTATCTGCCTGTCTGGTGCTGCTTCACATTAATTTTTGTAGGGATGTCGTCAGCACAAGAGATGTTATAAATGCAATGATTACGACGAAGACTGTGGAAGTCTCGATGATGAGTAAAAACTATCTTTAGTAGTGTGTACGTGCAAATGTTTTATGTGAGTGAACTTAACTGTTGGAATTCCTACTGCTCCCATTCACTCTCCTTTCGCTTTTTCTATATACTGTGCCAATAATGGGTCTGTATTCCAAGTGTAAACTCACATGGTGTGTCGAGAATAGTATGGAATCTGATGGAAGAGCGTAGAACGTTGAGGATTGAGCTGGCTCAGAGAAGCAACGAGAGGGATCTGAAAGCTTGGCCCATGCTGTAAAAGTTGATGTAGGAATCCTATATATAAATTTGAATGCTTATTTGAATACACGAGGTAGAAAAAAAGCTTCATATCGCAAATGTGAGTTAAGGGAAGATGGCATTGAATTGTGAACTATAGAAATAAGTTATATACATACGTATGTACATGCATATTATGTATTGTAGCAGGATAAGAATGTATTAAGAAAATGTTATAATATGTATAAAATTACCTATTAGGACTGGAGCAGGTTACATTAATTTCCAGAGGAAAGCCGGTATGACTTGGTTGATATTCTTAGGTCAGGAATACTATGCAGCTTCTTAAAATCTGAATTTCTTAACCTCGATTTAATTCATTATAAAATGACTAAACTTTCTGTACAAAAACGATGTAAAGTAGTAACATAATAATTATGCATGAACTACAAAAGTGAGAGTGGCACATACCTAAGCGTACAAAATTGCATCACTAGAAAAAAGGTTGTACATACAAAAATGTCGTTACCTTCGTCTAACTACAAACTAGGTTTACGAAGTAATTGAGAATGGATATATACAGTGGAAAATAGTACTAACAAGCATTTACACTATCATCGGGAGTGAGTATTAAAACTACCTCTCCAACTATCCAGTCACAACCTCTCAAGACTCAGTATAAATTAGTTTTGCATTCGATCGGTGTTACTTCAAAGATTACAAACATAACATTTATGCAACACTACAATCTCTAGATTCTAAACCAAACAGACTTACAAATGAATGTATAACTTATAACAGTAGGCTAACTTCTAATTGTGAATTTCCCTAATGCTATTTTTAAAAGTCCAAGTCGACAGTTACAAACCTCAAAGTATTTCTACTTTTTCCCCGATGTGAACACTGACACCTGCACTTCAATTATCTCGAATTCGTTCATCTCGATAAAGATCAAAGTAAGGCCCATTTACTGATAATAAATGGATTGCACCAAATACATTTTTCGTCTAGGATGTGTATCTGACATCGCAATTGATCAACCCAAACGGTACGATCCTATCCTAAAAGGCATTGGGACCTTTAAAATAATGTTCTCCTTAGGAAGAACTCCTATGCGTAAGGATATCATTCTTCGATTCACCGCTGATCTAAGACGGGCCTTGGTTTTGCGTCTATAAGTATTAAAAATAATGTTATGTAACGCATAATGCAGTTAAAAAAACTTGATAACAATTAAAAACAATTTCATATTATAGAAAACGTTACTACATTACCAGTTTATTTAAACCCCACTGCAGATAATCAGGTTTAGTGGCCGCCTCATACTCATCCACAAGATCTTGAACTACATCTCTGGAATCATCTAGCTCATTAAGATCCTTTGAAAACATGTCTTCCTTCCTGAATTGGTCCAAAAACGCTTCCCTTTTTCTCAACTTGTCGTACTGCTTAAGGACGCCTTTGAATAACTACACAAACAAAACTCAATTAGACAAATTCTGTATTCAAATCAAATGACGTATAATTTATCCTTTTACGTACAGACGAAATGTTGGTGTGATTTGCCAACATCAGTCCTGATACACGATGTTGAGTTTGAATGTACGGAGACTTTCTAGATAAAGCAACTTGAATACTAGCAGGACTCCAAGAAATAAAGTTGGCCAACTTCCTTTCGCGTATTCTCTGCAGCGACTTGTGCACCTGCCCTGGATCCACTTCACCCTAATAAAAATCAGAGTGTTAAGAATTACAAAGAAATGAGCCGGTGCCGGTGTCTAGTCTTGGCTGGCAAAATTATAACATATAACCATTGAAACCATTTAGCCTAGAATAGACATAAATTCATATTGTGTACATGATTACATGATGCGGTATGGAAAATAACAATTAGGTACATATATCACTGAAAATGTTCATGTATTGCGTTACCTTATTTCATCCTGGTTCGGAAAAACACTATAAGTCTGCACCAACTTTTTTGGATATCGTTCCGTTAGTTTCTCCAAAATGTATGAACCCATTCCACTTCCCGTACCTCCGGCGATCGAATGACACAAAACAAATCCCTGTGAAAACCCCCAAAATATGATTAGTTTAGCTTAATTAGAATTATGGCAATTTTAACTTTAGTGTATTGTTCTTACCTCAAGGCTGTCACTTCCTTCTGCCTCCCGATCAATAATGTCAAAAACTTCTTCATGAAGTTTATCTCCTCTTCCATAACCTGCTGCCCAATTATTTCCAGCGCCGCCACCATCTTGTGACAGGTAAACATTTTCGGGATTGTAAAGCTACAAGTACAAAGTCATTGTTTGTTAGCCACACATGAATTGATTGAAACAATTACGATCCGCCATTTCCGCCAACGCTTCAACTACCAAAGTTTTTGCTTCCATAAACCGCATCAATCACACACATTAAAGTAATTACTGAATGTGTATTTACCTTTGAGTACGAAGATTGCAAGATTGTATTAATTACTCTCGGCTCCAAATCCAAAAGAACTGCTCGTGGGATATAATGTTCGTCATCCGCTTGATAAAAGAACACGTCTTTTCGATCCACACCTTCTCGGGCAAATGACTCCAATGTTCCTTCCGGATTTATCCCATGCTCCTGACAGAGCTTCTTCCAAAATTCAAATCCAACTATGAAATCAAAAACAGTTCATTAAATTATTTCAAACTTTCTCACACTATAATGTACAAAGCAAAATCTATAAATCACAGTAGCTTACTTTGATTTCCGCACTGCCCCAGTTGGAGCGTTATCATTTCACACGGCATCTTCTCAAATATTTCGATAACGTCACCACTACTAGTAATCAATGGATCTTCCTCCTTCACACACAGACTCAGCAAATTCCTTACTGTTCCTGGCACTGATCCGCCTGAAGGGAATGTAACCAGTCATTAAAATTTGACTGGTTACTCGTTGCACTGCTGACAGTTGATGAGATCCTTAATCTTGGCTGCTAATATTACAATCAACCAGCCAAAGTGACAAGATGACAAAGACCTTCTGATCTGCTGACTCGACAGTGTAACTCAATCCTCTTGAAATATCTAGCTGAAAGTACAGAAAACAAAGATTCATAACGTTTTATAAATCTGACAAATATGACTTCAAAGATTTGTTCAATTCAGCAGAAAAACACCATGATTTCACATACCGTCATCAAATACCGGAACCAGTCAGCAATCAGCAACAACACCATAAAACAAATGTATTTACTGACAATTTCACAAACACAGACTCTGTTGCAGGAAATGATAAAAACTAAACACCTTTCTTATGAGATTCCATTGATTTGTGAATCACAAAATGAACAAAAGAGACTTCTCTGTTTGTGGTCTGCAAAAATAGGGATTTCTGTAACTCCTATTGTTTTGGAGCGTTATACACCTCTTCTCGCTCTCCTCTGGACAAATAGTGCGCTCTATGGCTCCATCGGAGTACATGTAAATGGTGTACCTTGAGTCAACAATGCGGCCTTTGTTCAGGTCGCCTATGCAGAGATGCATCATATTTTTCCGAACCGATTTCCATTGACTTTAGAATAGTAAATGTGCGTCACAATTGAAAGTGTAGAAACTTCGAAAAACTTTCAACCCAGAATCAATCAAGACAATATCAAGACTAACTTTCGGAGATTCAATAAGTCCAAGGCAAGTTCCACCTAACACCTAACTTCGAATTCTGGAATGCACTGGCAAAACAATATATTTGGAGGTGATATAACTTAACCAAGAATGGAGAAGTCTTTTAATTATCTAATCGTCTTTAAGAACGAAGAATCTTCCAAAAATCGTTTACTCACAGTCGTTATCAGTATGAGAACACCCAATTAAAGTGAATGATTTATTTACAATCACATATATGTATACAGCGATTGCTAGTAAACTAGTGACTAGTGATATATTAATGTGTATTACCGATTTAAAAAAAACAAGAGCATATTTTAGCTAATGAAGGACATACTTTCACTTACGAAGCAAATGCCGAAGTCAAAATAATTAGTGTTTTCATAGCCGACCACAGGAAGCTGATGACAAGTCGCATTCTTTATGTTCGAAATGTTTGAGTCTCAATGTCGCAAATTTATCAAGGTTTTGCAACAAAATCCCTGTCGATGTATTGTTACCCGTTCAATTCATTTTCAGACAGATTTGTTCCCGTGAAGTATGATTCCTCACTCGTCTTCAGCCACTTCAAAGATTCATTCTTTCTCTGGTTCTCACCAAAGTCATTGCTGCTAATTTGAAAGAAGCTGTTTCTGTTGAAACTGAAGTTTCCAGGAAAGAAAAAATGGCACAAGTCCTGCAACTAATATTTCTTTGTCTGGTCTTCACATTGTGTACCCAAACTGCGGAATCGGCACACGCATACTTCATCCTAAATTCGGAATGTTCTCCACACTACACTTGCACCGGTGACGTTATCGACATTTCCGTGATTTGTCAAAATTCCAAGTGCACCTGTGACCCCCGTCTCGGAATCTACGACATCCAGAGATATCAATGCGTCGGGAAAGCTGGCGGCCCTTGTCTTGGGGACCATTGTACTCGGAACTCCAAGTGTGACGGTTCCGTGCAAACTTGCACTTGCTTATCAACCTACGAGATTGGGGAGGATGGGCGCTGTGTTCACAACTACGGCGAGACATGCGAAGAAAATGAAGACTGTAAAGAAGGGTTAAGCTGTTATGACACAAAGTGCGAGTGCAGGTTTCCCGAACATGAGTACTACGATGTCCACAATAAGACGTGCTACAGCGTTGCACATTCGTGGGATTTGCATTTTAAGAAAGCAACTTCGAAATCGGTTGAGATGTCGTCGGTGGCCGTGGATAACCGGAATTCTCATCTTCTTGCGCAGTGCTTAGTTATCGTTTTGACGGTGACTCAGTTGGGTGCTGTTGTCGCTGTCATGATTTTCGTTTGGCGAATCGGGAAAAACTTGAGGGAGATCGTTGGGAGCATTCGAGTTCATGGATATTTCATTCGATCAGGTATACAAAGACTACATTTACAACAGTTGTGGCTTTCACTATGCTTTCACCACATTCAAACAAATAGTGATATGATCTGCTTAAATGGATAATTGATTTTGGTTTAAACAGATAAAAATAGTTTGAGGCAGGACGCAACGCTGAATTTGACTTCACCTTTAATTGAACCAAGAGTCTAGAGGAATGTAAGTTCAAAACTTTTAAATGTAAACATGATACGTCTCAAATTATTAAAAAATCGGATGGTTGAAAGTGTGCAAAGTGAAAGTTTCTTATGTTTACCACGATTTATAATATTGTGATTTGATGGGAAAAGGACTAGTATTGATTTTTTGCTAATTCAGTCGGAATTTTTGTACTTTTCGCTTATAGCAATCAAATCAGTGATTTCTGGGATCAGTGGAATCAACCCCGTTAATCCTGTAGATACTGGACTTGCGAGTTTCTTTTTAAGATTTACATGCACATACGGATTAATATTCTTTGCTTTACGATACCATTGAAGTGTCATACATTTCATACTTAAGTTCAATGCATATCTGTTGAAACAATAAATATACCATAACGTATGTATATGGTTCAAGTTCATATTTATCCACAGGACAAATTTAGCAAAATTCCCAAGTTTTTCCATACACAGGTCGACACGCCCACGGACACGGTTGATCTGACCAATCTCCGCCACCAAACAAAGGATTACCGACGAAATCATTTGCATTCAATCTTTGTATAGGAAACGGTCGCATTATGCTATTTTCGTCTTTCCCGAAATGCTCACAGTAGTAGCTGTCAGTCACAACAAGTTCTGATTTATGTTTTGCATAGATAAGCTCATCTAGCACTGCGTCGTCAACATTTTCGTGAATTGAAGAATTTTTCTTGGAATCATTGCTTAGCACTAGCATTTCATCCAGCAATCCTTTGGCAAACTCTTTACCACGATATAACGTATTTCTTGCTCCAAACAGTCTTCCAGAAACGGGTGAAGGAGTGTGCTCATAATATCTATCATGCAAAGTGTGGAATGACTTATTTAGTTGAATCCAGTCCTCCACAGCGACAGCTTCCCTTTTGGTAATGATTGAATTCAAGTCTCGAGATAAGAATGTGTCAACATAAAAATCCCCTAGTGGAAGGAGTCTCCAAAATGCCGGTGATAAGTCGGATAGATTACCTATCATAAATGTTTTTAAATTCTTAAACCTAATTCAAGATTTTGGGAAAATATATCCACGGGATTTGAAAACATTACTACTTTCTCATACCATAACTAGGCGTCTCTTCAATATTGCACCATTGTATGTTCGCATTGTTGCAAACAAGTTTGCACAGCTCTCCGTCAGGAATTTGAGAAACATTAAAATTTGTGTAAATTCTCATAACATAATCTTTGTAGTACATTCGGATTCGCTCCAGATTTCCCCGTATACGTGCTCGATATAATTTTTCGGTTTTACTCAGTACGGAACGGTTATTTAGTAGCGATGATGGAAAATGAAGCGTAAACGATACGACTTTCTGGTTCATAAGGCGTGTCGATTTCTCGTCATTGCAAGTAGACAAGGAGGCCTTGACTCTATAATTTTGCATAAAATGTTCAATTTTGTATTCTTATTTGTAATGTTTATTTGCCAACCTGAGCAGTTCAAAATTGGGTGAATGCAATTGCAAACCTGAGTAGCTCTTCTGCTGGAGTCGCATGCTTTGGTTCTGGTATATTGTTTTGAGGATGTATCGTGGTGTGAACTTTTTTAATGGAATCAGTATGGCTTTTAAATGCTAACACGAAAATGGTGCTTAGGATAAAAGTTGCCGCAACAAGAGGCCAACATGACTTTCGTTTACTGTCCATTTATCCAGAAAGTTTTGCCGCTTGTTATACATCCGTCAGTTCTGCCAAATCTTTGTTATATTTTAATCTTTCACAGCAAACAAAGTCGTGCGGTTAAGGATGCCGATAGAAAAATTCAGTCAAGTATAAATAAGGTGTGTCCTTTGATAAGTATGTATGTACTGACATTAACGTGTGTTATGTTGGATATCTAAGCAAGTGAAGCAATGAATGCGTAAAAGAAAGTTTATAGATGTGACAACCTGAAGTGGCATTTGTCGTTTCTTATAGTGACTCAGAATCAGACAGCTTCATAACCGCGTCGCACAAAGAGGGCCTAAAAAGTCTAACGTGATTGATGTAACTTAAAGTGTAAAAGTGTAACTTTTCTACTTAATAGATTCATCCGAAAGCATGCTACATCATGCGAATAAGAAATGAGAGTTGGGTAGGGGTATCCTGAGAATTGTACGTCTTTCCTAGCATTTCTCCATTACAAATTGTACACTTTCTCCGAGGTACTTTAATTTGAATAAAATATTTATATACCTACATGCGTCCTTGAAACAGTACTCTGTTAGTCGTAGTCAACATCAGTCTCAACAATACTCCCAGTCTTTTCCATATGGAGGTCTACAAGCAAGTGGACATCGTTGCAAAGTCCAATTTCCTCCTCCGAGAAAAGGATTACCAGCGAAATCATTGGCATCCTTTCGTGGCTTCGGAAATGGACGGACTAACATTTGCTTACTGAAATGTTCACAGTGATAACTATCATAGGCGACAAATTCACTCTTGTTCGGGAAGTAGATAACTTCCGTGACAATGTCTTGATCAGCCCCTTTCGTTTGCCTGGTTGGCTGCTGACTCACTTCTATAATTTGTGCCTGTAAATCTTTAGCTTCGCTTCCAAGCAGGCTATTCCTCGCGCCCCAGAGGCCTCCCAAGATGTTGGCAAAATGGTCTCCTTGTCTGTCCCGCATTACATGAAAAGGTTTATCCAAAGTCAGCCAGTCTTCTACTGCAGCAGCTTCGCGTTCACTAATTACAGAATCCATGTCCCGAG
>JAHZMW010002634.1:0-10014 GCA_027743745.1 Alloscopus bannaensis
CCAGCTACATAACAGAGAACCGACTACAGCCAAGTTCGCCTTCGCAATCAATTAGGTGATTGATTGATTAACTTTATAAAAACTTCATACCTGCTGCATAATTAATTGATGAAGTACGCTTATGTACTCCTTGACAAAATAAAATTGAACTAAATGTTCACAAAAGCTATGTACAAAACGCAGAACTCGTCTTACTATCCAAGTACAAATATGCTAAATCTACAGTCTCTTCCAAGAATAGTGTGCAAATCATTATGCTAAAAATTTGTTTGCACACAAGTTTCCGGCTCATAAACACACACACCCTTCCGGATAAAAAGAAATTAGTTTAGAAATGATGAGTCTCATTTTAAGTTAGTCAAAACCAAGCGACAACTTGTCGAAAAAAGATTGTAGTGTGATTAAGTTACCTGGAAATTTTCAAAGATGACCTTATCACCAGACTTAAAGTATGGTGGGAGCAAAAATTCAATGATTCACGTTGAGATAACCTGTGACAAGTCTCGTCATACACGACTCAAAATGACTTCTGGCAAGCAAGGGAAAAACGTGATTTTAGTTCCCTTTCTCAATTTCTTTTTCTGGACTACCTTCGTTCCCTTCAAGACGGTGATGGACTCCGAAGGAAATTATACTTGGAAGACGTATCCTTTGCAAATGGTAAAATTAGAAAGCATTTAATTCTTCATTTGACAATTCAGTAACATTATGAACTCGATACGGTATCTACAGATTATCTGCGCGGTGAGCCACATGGTGGCATTTACTCTAACCGCAAAAGGCTCCTATAGCGCCATTCAGTTAATGGGGTCTGAGGAGCACGACATTGTTGTGTTGTTCGAGAAGTGTGTGCAACGCATCCGCACTGGCTTCTACTGCAGTCCTTCTCCACATTTTCTGGCGCCGCCGGTCTCAACTCATGGAGGTCATTGAGTGCACCAGAATGTCAAGGGTGAAACATACCGGAGTCATCGAAGGATTGGTAAAGAAAAAGACAATGAAAGAGTTACATGCAAAAACGCGTACAAATAAACACATAATAGTATTAACTATGTAAAACCAACGGAGTGTGTATTTGGTACAAATTCAGATTTACATCGTGTTCACCTTCAATCTCCTGTTTATCACTTTAATCAACTGGTCAATGATCACCGAAGCATCCCACTTTGCATACTCTGACCAGTCTGACCTTTCAGGGGCAAACGGCGGTGGTAACAGTAACGGTACCACTTCTCTGATAGATTGGGATCATGGAATTCTTCTGACCAAGTATGCTGGCTTGGCACATGCCGCCAATTTCTACGTGATTATTCAAGGCTTGTTGCTCGTCTTGAGTGTGACTGTTCTACTCCTGGGCCAAGAATTTAAGAAAGGCATGGCAGAGTTTTGTCAAGAGGATGACTTGCTTCCTGTAAAAATTAACAACCTTTTATTTGGCCACTTTTCTAATGTGGAAGTGAAGTTTGATTTTCATCCATTTTTTGTGTGATAGGGAATTCTTCTCTTCCAGAAAATGAAGCGGTTGAGCCAGACTATGCGGCAAGTGTTCGGTGACTACCTCTGCGCCTTTTATATATCCTCGGTAACATACTACGCTGAGGCCCCGCATCTCCTCAAAGGGTTGAGAGGAAACGGTGAAAAAATTCTATTCATTTACTTCATGACTAGCGGTCTTTGCTGGATAATGGCTGCCGAATTTCACCACAAGGTGAAAAGCATGTTTCAATTCTAATTAATGTACGTGCTTTTATTTGACTCCTTAAACTTTAAATTTTTTTTGCCGGAAAGGTTAAGGACACTACTCTCAAGTGGCAGGAATTTCACATAAACTCAGGACGTCTCGCCGCTGGTGGAGAACTTCGTTTGTTGACGATTTTCAGCGAGTTGTCATCGGATCCGATTGCGCTGTCCAGCAAGTACTTCCCTGTGACGTATACTCATTTAGGCTCAGTAAAGACTTTATGTATCTATGTATTTATGTATTAAATTTCATCACAGTTTCTATGAAGAAATGATCATGCTAATACTTCATTCGTTTAGATGCTTGGCCTGATAGTAACTTATACAATAATCGTTTTCCAACTCCAGTCAAAGGAAACAGCATCCCGTTTAGGGATTCCGTTCAGGAATATAACATTAACGCTTAAGGACCATACGTAGAGAAACTTCTGGTCAAAAATTTTCATGGAGGAGCGTTGTTATAGACGGAAGCTAAATGAACGGGAACCATTTTTCAGCTTTTTATTGCTAAAATCGGGAACACCTTCAGATGTTCCCTGAAGATGTAGTAAACAATAATTATTCCAGATTACCCCAAACGGAGAGGTCAGCTTGCTCTATAACAGGTTTTAGTTTAACCTGCGTTTTGTGAATATTTCATTAATTTTTTTACGGAAATTAGTCGAACATTAAAAAATACATACATCTATTTGAAAAAATCAGCGACACCAGAAGAACTACTGTTGTTGTGAACTACTAATGTTACATATTACCGAAGATTCCATGCCCGCTTGATCAAGTCAGAGCATATTTCTCCAATGACGATCGCGGGGGCATTGGTGTTCGCACTTCAAGAAAACATCTTTGATTAGAGAAAAGGTTGAAAAAATTGGCAAATCAAATTAAAATGCAACAAATATATTTTTTTACTTTGTGACAAACGGCATAATTGAGGCATCACAAACTCGAAGCCCTCGGGTCTTCCGCACCCTCAATTCGGAATCGACCACTGCTCGCGGATCCTCCTTCTTTCCCATGGAGCAGGTCCCGGATGGATGAAAAATGGTCATCGTGATACTCCTGATGAGGCATTCGTAATATTCCGAACTCCGCAACCTGTATTTTTCACAACCCGGAAACGGTTTGGTTGGCAACTGAGCTGCCAGCTTTTGAAGCGCTGTAGTGTTTTCATACATCCTCACAATGAGATCTACGCCCTCAATCATCGCCTTCATGTCTGCATTATTTTTGTCGGAGAAGTAGCGAGGATCAATCAGAGGTTTGCTTTTGGGATTTTTATCTCGAAGCTTGATGAATCCCCTGCTTTGTGGAAGGCCCAAGGATACCAAAACCATGTGGACATCCCTACCCATGAATTGCCTGAGGTATTTTAGTGAGAGTGTGCCGGTTCCAAAGAAATGGTCATACATTTGTGGAACGCTTGGGGCCAAACCTAGGGCGATAATAGAGTAAAATACATTTGGCCAGTTGGAATCCACACCGGATGTGGAGACGATGCCCATGGATGTGAGTCCGTCGACGGACGAAAGTGGGCCTACAGAATGCATTTGCAGAATGTCAAAATTTAAGAAAATCACTCTTTAGAATGTGTTTCGTGGGATTAGTAACCTGTGCCAGTTCTCAGGTAGTCAAGCAGTGATCCTACCGTTATGTCTCTGTCCAGGACCAAGGATTCAGAGCGATTGAGGAGAAAGGGCCCGACGACCGTTGTCACATGGTCTTGCAAATTTTCACCGACGGGCAAATCTGCTAATGGTGTAATCTTCGTAAAGAATTCACAAATGGCAAATAAATATAAGTTAATCATTTTTTCTCCGACAATGTAAAGCACAAATATAAAACTCCCTCACCCCAACGTCTTCCACAAACAACAATTTCTCTCCTCGCTGAAGCATACTGAAGAATGCCATGCCTCAGATATGTAGCGCCAACGGCACGCAATTCCTTGCTGAAGTGAATCTATCAGAAAGTGATGCCAATAAATGGATCCCTAACCATTACAAAATAAAGTATTAATTATAGTCTAAGTTAATGCATAAGAATTGGACACCTTCGTCACCAAGCTGTATCTCCGCACGACCAAATTACTAGATCGTGTCAAACTAGGAAGAATATAAGCCCGATATGTACTGAAGCGGAAACCCCTTTTCATTGTGAAATCGACAGGTGTAAATCCTTGAATAAATAGACAAACTAAATTTCCAGCGTAAGAATTGCATAACTTAATTTACAGTCGTCTTACCTTGCTGCTGATTTTCATTCAGGTCATGAATCTCATAACCCAACTCCCTAGCTGCGTTAAGGACATATTTGAGACCAGGACGATAACTCAAAGACTCAATTCGAAGTGGGCCGTTTTTACCGTGATATTCTGTAGATTCAAGACATACACGTAAGGTTCGTTATCTTTCGGAACAGGCACCTGTTACGTACAGGTTACGTAACCTGTGACAATGACCAAAAAACGTGACATTAGGTACCACTGACGCCGTCCCAACCTCCCCAGTAATCCTCTACTCGTCGAAAGTAGCTTTCCAGCTTTTCGTAAGACCAGCGAGGGTCGCCACTGTACTCTGCCCAGCGATCAAAATCCCGTGGATTGCCACGCTGATACATCATAAAGTTGGAGTTGCTGGAACCTCCCAGGGACTTTCCTCTCGGCCAAATGACTTCCTGGTGGTAGGTTGGTGAAGCAAAATGCAAAAATCTAAGGCGACTACGAAGTTACAATGTCTCACTAAATTACCTGATTTGGACGCGCTAGCGCAGACCGATTTTGCCTCACAGTTTTATACCCCCAATCCGTGGAAGGATGGTTTAATTGGAGAGGAACGGCAATTGGAAAGTACGTGACTGGATTTGGATCCCCACCAGCCTCCAGAAGGAGTACTCGGATGTTAGGATTTTCAGAGAGTCTGGCAGCCACTGCACTTCCACTCGAACCTGCTCCAACTTGTTAGCCAAATTTTTTTTTATATCATCGACAAGTTCTTTTCACATATTTGACACGATATCAAACGGATGTACCAACAATGAAGTCAAACAAGTCTTGGTGTGAGGAATCATCTAGCCCGGTGGCCCTGAAGAAAGTGCCGCTGAACACGTAGTCCCCAAATTCCATGATGGAGCCTAGAAAAGCGATGATGAGTGGAGCCACTACAATTAAGCTGCGAATAAAAATCGCAGGGATTTGGATGGCGTGAAGAATCATGGTGGAATTATGTATGTATTAAGTTTTGAAAAAGTTTGGACAATTAAAAATTCCATTTGTCAGGTGCGGTGAAGCGAACAAACTGAGAGTGGCAAATGGGAGCTAAATTTGCAAACATCTTTCTCATCATATTTTCCTGTTGAGCTTAGGAGTTTATTTGTATTTATGTAACTTGTTGAAATTAAAATATTACTGCCCCAGACGTCGTCGACGGAAGGAAAAACGAAAAATGCTTCATATCATGCATCTCAGATTCATTCTTTTTCTGTAGGAAAAAACTACTTTATTGAAGCAACCAATCTGTTTTATTTCCTTGATATACATACTAATGTATGTTCAGTAGAATTTACAAGGTTAATTCTAGGTACTTTGCTGATCCACGTATGTATGCAAGTGTTATGTATTGGTTCTTGTGTGGCATAATTATCGATTATATAATGCAATGGAAAGATGGTTCTAGCTATTCTGTCGGACTGTGTACCAGCAGCACAGTTCTTCAACGTGCTAATTGTATTTATTATACGAAAGAAGTTCTGTAGCTGAACAGGGAAAATACAGCCGTGTGAATTTGAGACATCAATATAACACCCGTATTATATCTGTCTCGCTATCGTAAATCTATTCATAACCTGTTTTTGAAGTATGGAGAATGGAAAGGTATTTTATAATGGAAAGGATTCGCCTAAAAGGTGAACAAAGAATGCTTCCATGTTTCCCCAATATTATGTAAACTTTAAGGAAATCTTCTCGAGAAACTTGTATATAATTTCTTGATTTAAGATCGAAAGTCATTAAAAATTCCATAAAAAATGGTTAGCAAGTCGGAATTACAGTAGCACCGCAAGGAACTTTCATGTAAACCATATGAACTACCGGTCACTGGTGAACTGGCTGAGATATTTCTGTGGTAAAGTTTCAGTTCCAAAGAATTGGAAAGAATACATCTGCGAGGCATTTGGGACTTCCCTCTCGACCAAATAACTATCTGTTGTTTGACACGAAACCAAGATCGGAGTGACACCTAAGGCACTTTTCAGGGTCTCACCTTGATTTACCTGATTTGGACGTGATAAGGCAATGATTTTGCCGCACAGTCTTGTACTGTCAGTCTGTCAAAGGATGGTCGTGTTGGATGGATAATTAGTAGTTGCGAGGAAAAATGTGAGAGGGGATTTGTATCGCTACCAACCTCTAAGAGGAGAACTCGGACGTTTGGGTTCCCAGAGAGAGCAGCTGCCGCCGCACTTTCACTCGAACGTGCCTTAACTTATTAGTCATAATGTTATAAATAAGGTTCGGCACTTGTCATGTCATGGCGTATATGTCATTATAAATTTCATGAGAGAAATAGACAAATATGACATTATCACATGCCAATTTGTCAGATATTGTAAATGTCATGAAAAAAATTGACAAATATGACATTTATGACATGTCAACTTGTCATTGACAAATGACATATTGGCGAACCCTAAATTAATCGTGTATGTAATGTGCATTTATGAGGCAGACAATGCATGCACTTCCGTTGACATATTGTCCTGAAATTAAGAGCACAGTAACGTGATGATAAGCGGAACAGTGATAAATATGCTGGTAACGAAAACTGAAGGGATTCGGGTCCCTTGAAAAACTATGATTAATTAATCCACAGCTCTGAAATGTTTCATAACAATCTAATACGGAATGCGCTGCGTCCCTCCGTGAACTGGAAAAAATGAGTTCTTCAACTTATAAATCATGAATGAATTTTCTAATTCAAATGCAAATAACTAAAATTCATAGACTTGTATTCAAGTGAGTGATTACTGGGCACTAGCTGATTACAATAGTTTTGGCTTGGAGTCATTCTGCAATAAATTTTAAAAACGAAGCGCATGCGAAACGGGAAATAGTAAAGCATCATTATCGTGTGAGTCTGAACGTGAATTGCTATTGATTTATGAAAAAGATAACAAGATTTTAATGAATGCACAATTGTGCAACTGAAAATATAACATAACAACTGACTCTAACAGAAGATTCTGCACTAATAATGGAAAACGTAAATACATGGATATTTCAAAGGTTAAATATTCCCGGAGTTGTTAAAGTTGCAGAAGTCCACCTGCTTCGTCGATCTGAACCAATAAAATTACAAGCTGTGTACGGATTCGTATTCAATTCTATTCATTTTGCATCATGACCACGGTTTCCCCTGAGAGCTCTATTTCTGCATAAATTAAATTTCGTGTCTCCGAAAATCACGGGAGCAAATAGAATGGTGTCTCGTGAGTCACGTGACATTCAGTAAGATGAATTCTATTGGCTTACAAATTGTAAGTTACAATTATAGCATTACCTTAACGTAATAGTTCTCCCCCACAAGTTTTTGGCAAATCTGGGAGAAATCAAGTCTCTCATTTGCGTTGATTTTCCAGCAGTCTGCCATTACCTCCCTGATCACCGGGGGGCATTCAGGAATTGGTCCGGGTGGAATGCCAGTTTGTAATAGATCGAGAACCTATGCTTGCAGAAAAAGAGTTATTTGTAATTGACGTCGGAAAATGTCAGCATTTATTACAAGTGAAAAAATAGGGCAGCTTTCCCCATGTGTAAATCTCCCACAAAAGAATTCCGTAAGACCAGATGTCAGACGCCAGGGTGAAATGTCCGTTCTGTACGCTTTCGGGTGCCATCCATCTTAACTGTATTCGGCCATTTCTGGGATGATATGCCTATTACAAGAAATGCAATGCACGTAATGTAAATTCTACGAGTTTACGAAAAAATTAATATAAAGATAATAGTATTTATTCGGACTCTAAAATATTGAGGTGGTGCGTCACAAATATATCGCCTCAGCCCAAAGTCCGAGATTTTCACAGTGCCGTTTGAAGACACGAAACAATTTTTTGCAGCCAAGTCACCATGAACTAGATTCACGGAGGAGAGGTACTCCATTCCTTCCCCAATTTCTTGGGCCACTCTGAATAATGCGTCCTGAAACAAATTGATACGGTTGCTGTAATTCAGTCCGTAATTACGTGACGCGTGGTATCATAGTTTGGCTTCAATTATCTTACTTACGTAAGTAAGGAAGAACGAGGAGAGGCTCGTAGCTTGCATGTGTGGAGAACTAGATTTAAGTAAAGCACGAAGATCCCCATTTTCCATGTATTCAAAAATCAAGCAAGGTGCTGCACCTGCAATAGAAACAATCATAGCCTCCAGCTTATCTTAAGTGCGACAATGAATGACCACCTAATTAAAATGGACTTTTACCATGCTGTCGCACGATGCCAACAATAGTGACAATGTTCTCTTGAGACAAAGTCACTACCGCTTGGAGTTCATTTTCCGCTATAACAAAGTCATTTCTAATTTCTTTGAGGGCCACAACCGTTCCTTTTAATTTAGCTATTGATGTAAGACAGAAATGTATTCATTCATTATGTATCCCAAATATTTTACGGGTCAAAGTCTACAGTGCATAGAAGTTTACAGTCACCTTTGAAAACGTCTCCAAAATGGCCTTCACCAATTAAGCAAATGCGAATGACGTCCTTCGCTAAAAATTCTGGGGTCTTTTTCTTGGACGTATTTTCCTTCGGAAAATGTACGGCATACTTGCTCTTGTGTTTCTTTGAAGGAAAGACTCCCATTTCAGTCTAAGCAAACAAAATCATTTACGCATATTTCGTATAAATGGCGCAGCCGGTGATTTCGTATTTACTTAAGTAATTTTTTGCTTGGTTTCTCTTCGGATAAATGAAATGACATCTCCGAAGCATCGATCGTATCTTCCCACAACTCCAAGCACCACACCAATACAGACAATATTTCCGACAATGGCACTTGTAACTACGTAATGTGTTTACATCTTCACGAGTGCCCTCAGGATTGGAGAAATTGGCAGGGGCCTATCCGGAGACAGAGCTAAAAGTTTTTCTGGTCACCGGTATGCACTCCTAAAAATACAGACGGGTTAAGTAAGTCAATTTGTTGGCGTCACGTAATATGAACTTAATCAATAATTAATTTTATCAATTCACTTGGTATCAATTAGCTAAACAATCCAGAGTTTTTTGTGTACGATGGTGATCTCTGATCAATTTATATGCGTCGCAAAATTGATGTGTTTTTCTAGAGTGTGAAATTCCAAATGCTGAACATGAAAGACAAAAGCAGAGGAAAGTTTTCAACTAAGGATTTTATTATCTTGTTTTTCTCTCCACTGCAAATTGCGATTTTTGCATTTTTCCTGGTAGAGAGCAGGTTACGTCATCACATCAAACGTTTTGGACCACTAGCTGTAGGTACATACCCTGTCTTTTACATCGACGAGAATTCATTTCCTATCCATCTCCCTAAATAGTATAGCAATGAAAGCTTCACTAAACATTCATTCAGAATCTTAATGTGGAAGATTATAAGTGAAACGAATATCTGTAGGACAAACAAATTTAACACTGGTGTGATATCTTGCATGATGTATAAATAATATGCTTTACTTGCTTTAAAAGTTACGACAAATAAGCCACAAGACCATTCAACAAATTACTGTGTAAACCACAATCAACTGAAGACTTATCGGGGCATTATGTGAAATTTGACAGATTGGTCAATAAGGAGTAAGTTTCTAGAACGAAAGCGACTAAATAAAGTTTTACGCGGTTGTATCCAGCTAGAGCATCCTGAATTCTGAAAAACTTCAGCAACTCAATCAAGAGCGAACATTTCATTGGAGCAATTACTACATTGCATCGCACATTTGCATTGCATTGTGTCTCTCTCGTGTGTATATAATGTATATCATTTCTTTGAAATCATTTCAGTGAATCACTGAACTCTGAGTTCAATTCCATATTATGGAATATAGTATATGATATTGTATAAACATATACATCATTGCATACTAAGAAAAACGGGGTTTCAACCATTGCACTGGCGACGGTGAAAGAGTCTCGATAGCAAGCCTTTGGTCTAATAAACGAACGTCAGTGGGTGCGCAGGAACCAAATTTGGTTCCCTTATGTATAAAGATTTTTTGAAAAATTACCAAATGGAACCAAATTTGGTTC
>JAHZMW010002635.1:0-12554 GCA_027743745.1 Alloscopus bannaensis
AAAAAACCAGGCATTACAAGTTATCGTGGGAGTAACTTCAAAAAAATATTTGCTTTTTCCTACTGTATGTAACACTGTATTATGCAAGCTTGTGCAAATTATTTTTCCAGCCAGTCAATTATCAGTATGTGTGAACTCCTTACGTTCCCATCAAAATCCACATCTTCAACAACACCCACCTCGAGTGTATAAGCGTGCAGGAAACATGTGCCGTTCCATGCAAGTCCAAAAATTGTGTGCAAGCACATGGTGGTCTTTTGAGTGATTTGCCTACACACATCCACGCTACGACACAAAGTTGTACACAAGTTGTCTACACTGATGTGCTACATGGGAATATGGGAATAAAATATTGTAGCTAGTTCATTTTGAATAGACGAGAAAAAAGTGAACATAAGTATTCCTATATGAATGTAAGCGGCTTATATAATTCATCAAGTATTTGCCTCTCGTCTGAATATAATATGCAGCCGACATTGGCTGTTGACTCGTCGGCAGTGAAATCTATTAAGAAAAACGAAACTGGGCTACGGTTTCAATATTTTGGGAGTAGAAAAAACAGACGAGCACACGTTACACCGCACACAGACACAAGCTGCTGAACAAACTTTCCTGAGTGGTTCTGCGACTGATGACGACGGATATATGGGAAGTGAGTACAGACTACGGACCGTGAACATCTTGTGTTTTCTCTCTCTCTCACTCTCTGCTTTTTTCACTCTATTAGTATTAGTATTGCATGAGACGTTTGAGGAAAAGTTCCAGTTTGACTGGAACTAGCCGTAGAGCAACACCTTGCCGCTGAGCAGCTCTCTTTCTCTGGCCGAAAGTGGTAAACTTTGACATGGAATTGTATATGGGAGATTTACAGACGAGAGAACGTTTGTAAGGAAAAAATGGAACCTTTATTCCCAATTTGTACGGATCAGAGAAGTACTATATCTCAAGTTACAAAGGCTGGTTTCTGGAGTGCAAAGTGAACGCATGCAGGCACTCGCCGTGGGTACGTGAAATATCACGAGATTTTCGCACGTTTTATGGAATTGTCTGCAGATTGGATTGTCTGATGAAGAAGTTTCATTTGTATATAATGATGGTGTAAGTGGTAAGACACAGTTCCATTACTTGTCTTTGCTAATAGTTCTGTACGAGTAACTAGTGAGCACAGTGAGAACTTCTTGATGTATTGCGCAAAAAACGAAGAAATCACGTGAACACGCTATAACAATTTTATAATTACACTATATACGTCATCATGCTTGTATCTCAAAGTTTTAGTAACAACATAGTCAGACATAGAATGCGAAGGTATTTAGTGAAAGTTCATGCAGACAACTTGTAACAAACAAGGTTACACATAATATATTCAATATTTGTGTAAATTCCCAGGCTAAAAAAGTTGTTGCAATTTAATATTGCAATGAGTGCAATAAATATATGTATTGTCTGACTGAAACGAGATGTTCTGGACTACATGGAATACTTTAATGACCGATTCATGCAGAAGCTGCTAGTTGCTACAACGTCGTGAGAATTGCAACAACTCAGACGAGCTTATTACTTCAGGCTGAGCTAGATGTAGGTCGAGTTCGCAGTTTCGGTGAATTCGCGACTCAGTGAGTTGTGCGTGCATATCGGAAGTGACAGGGAGACAAGGAAGCACATGAGTTATAGTCGCTTCACGGTTTTTTGGAGTGAACTTTGTTGAATCCAGACTCACAGGGTCTTCAGACGACATTGTAACATTGTAAATAATAACAATGGAGATCCCAAAAATTGAATCATTTTGGGATGAACAAATGGTGAGCCCAGCACATGGAGGACATCGTCACGCCGCTCCGGGAGGACAACAGCCTCCTGTCGGAGTAGGGCCTTCTGGAGCACATAGTCCTTATGAAAGGTAGGTTTAATTTCTGAATACACGCGGTAAATCAAATATGTAATTGATGATGCCGAATTTAGCTATAGCGTTTTTAAGCTGCTAAGAAACTTCGCATGCATTACTGGTGATTTTGTTGTAAAAAACATTCCGCTCATATACTTGCTTGTACAGCACCCCCAAGAAGATTTCAACTTGTAGAGCGGTTTCTTCCTTTAAAGTTGCTGCTATGAATCATCTCTGGTATTGACAGTGGCTTATCAAACTACAATTATTGGGCGCTTGCTCACCTGTATTTGCTTCAAGGGCGTATTTGCAGAGTTATTATTAGCCCCATGCGGCATCGGATCGATTTGAGTAATACAGAAGAAATTAGCGTTGAAAATTGGGTCAAACAAAATCCCCTACTTTTATCAAGGCGCTAACTCGTCATAATCAGTGGCACACGGCAGGAATAAAAATTGACTGTGGAGATTGTGTGCCCGCTGGATTTGCTGTTGAGCTGATACGATATAACACAACTTGACTAAACACTAATTTAATCATTCTCAAAAAAGCGGATTACGGATGAAAGCGGCACTTGTCACAGAAATGTGTGATGTGAACGAATGATAACATAGAACCGACCACTGCTTTGTTGTCGAACCTTGATTTTTATCTCAACTGTAACATACGCTTCAACGGAAATGGCCCTTTTCATGATTTCATAACGTTACAAAGACTTTTCGAGCATTTACTCGTGTTTCGAGTAAACGCTTGGTAATCAAAGTCCGGGTTTCATAAGCGCAAATATATGGAAGCGGAACAAGGCCCTTAAATACCAACAAACTTTCAGTCAAACAGATCGTGACATGTAATGCACGTGTATTTAATTCTCGGCTTTGGCACAATTTCATGCAAAATTTGGGAAAGTTTTCAATCAGAAAAGTGACTTCTTCACATCCTCCAAGCTGGAATTGTGACGTGGAACGTAATTTTTGAAGCTTCGCAAAAATGGCGGCGTCGCCGATTGGCGCCTGTGGAAAGCCAGTTTGTACAAGCACTTCGCACAATACACTTACATTACATTTTTGACGTGCATATATTGAGTTTCAGAGTGTCTACAAAAATGGCATACATCTTCCCTTCGTTTTCCAAATAGCACTTGCAAAAAAGCAGAGAATTTATGCCACTTCACGACGCTCGAAAAGGCGTGATGTACTCAAGAGGATTATAGAGTGCACACGTTTCTCGTCCCAGAGGCGAACAATAAAATATTTATAATCGTGTCATAATCATCATTCATCGCATCATTTCAACCTCTATATGTCATGTCTCGTGTTTGTGCATTTAGGAAAGCTTTTATTTGCGTAGCATGCCATGTGACTTTTTAGTCGATGGAAACCCAAAGGAGCGAAACATACGATATTATGATTACCGATTAGGTGAGCCTTTATGAGCTGTAAATATTAAAGCTTGCTCAGCAGGATAAATTCAACTCTGTCAATTAATCGAGAGAAATCATTCACTGGTATGTCTATGAACTTCCACGTATTTTTAAGTTCAAACGCAAACGACCATCTTAATGTCGAAACATTTTACATAAGGGAAGGAAGAAGGCTGACAAATATTTTACGCATCGTATGTATGTTTGGAAACAAGTTTGTTATTTCTATGAGGCTACAAAGGTTAAGAGCAATGTAAACGTGAAACAATATGCCTTTGAATCGCGCACATTGTTTATTTATAGCCACCTATTAGTTTATTGCACTGAGTGCCAACATTCAGGAGGGAATTTCCTCAAGTTAGCTGATTGCGAGTTTACACTGAAATAACACGAAATCTTTGCTGCAAAAAAATGCAAAAAGTATAGTATCATCAGCAAACGAAGATCCGTGAAAGTGGAGTGACTTTCCGAAAAAGTAGTAATAGTCTCGATTAAACTTGACAATATTTTTATGTCTACAGTCTGCAGCTCCACTGATCCTGTCTTGATTCCTGTTTTTTTGCAAAAAAAAGAAAGAAAGTAAATTTGGCACAGTGCTCAGAATTCTATTTCATAGTGTATAATCGCCATATATGAAGCTTATATGTAAATTGTAGAAAGAGTTTGTGTATATCTGCATAAAGACGGATTTACAGAGTGAAATAACCCTAACCCTGTACAACAATTCGTGATGATTTTTTACGGGACATGTGAGTAGGCACGACCCGAGAAAGTTTCCCGTATTTTTATGTCTGCCCTTTTTAACGGCTTCCGTGTCTCTCTGTCTTGACTTCTTAGCACGTTTGCGGACTTGCAATTTTTGCAACGTTGATTGTAAATTGTTCGCCGCAGTTCTTGCGAAAGTGAGAGGGTATATACGTCCTGTCAAGAAGTTTTGGCACGAGTTCACACGAAACACATCGTCTCATGGAAATTAAACGGAAAATACGCGTGTTTCATTTTGCACACACATGTCTCCTATCGCAGAGTAATGAAAAGGGAAAGCTTGCCAAAAAACGCTAAACGTTGTTTGAAGTGCAAAACAGATTAATTCCCCTCATCACGTTGCCCCTCAGTTTAGAATAGCACTTTGTCATTAATGTGGTGCATAATAGCACAACGGTAGTCATTTTATCCAGACTGTTTATACGAAAAACGTTTTCTGTTTTATTACGTGAAGTGACACCGTTTCTACTCTGACTCATATCCAACTTTTTATAATCTCATGTACTCTCATACTTACCAGAAATCTAGATAAGACATTTTTTATCCATCATTGACTCCCAACGTCTCGTGCTATGCATATCCATAATTTGTCCTGCTTCTTATGACGTAAAACGAATGGCCTGAGCCATCGATAAAACAGACTTGTTTATTCCTTATCACACACACGGAGAAGCCGAAATGAATGCTTTCCTCAATAAATAAAAAATCACGTACATAGTGTAGGGCAAAGAGGGTTTACAAGTGATGCGACATGTGAATGTAATCAGAAAACATGTCGTTTGTAACCCAACGTATCAACAAAAAATGTTCACGTTCAAAACTTTTTAACCAGATTTGAAACGTGAATGTATATGATGATCAAGTTAAAATTGAGCTTGGTGTGTACATGTGTCTGGCGAAGATCCATCTTCACGCGTACATGTTCCATAGTTCACATTTCTTTAATTCTCTTTCACACGAGCATCATAATAATATACAGCTTGTACAAAGTATATCTTTGGCAAATATGGTTGTTGTGAGGTTATTATTATAGTCTCGTTCTCACTGCACCCTCGCGTCTGCAAGTGTATGAAAAAATTAGAATTTTAGTGGTTGGGGAAAGGCGAAGTGTGTGCGTCTCGTGATGTACGTTGTGTCGCAACTCTCATAATATACTTACATGTGGCTCATCGTATATGCTTATGAGATGAAACATCGATTACTTATTACCGTAGCTCTCTCACACACTTGGAAAATTTACCATTACCTCGCCTCCAACAAAAGCTCGTTTCCTTACACTAAACATTGCCTACTACAGAATAATAATGTTTACCATAACTGTGTAATCGTCTCGTTACATTGAACCATGTTTGTGGCACGGTACATGCTTCAAAGCGGAATTTATGTCCAGGGAATTGGGTGTTGATGATGAGCATGAAAAATTCCATCAACTCGCTTACGTTTGTGTAAACTTGGTAATGATGGGTTGTGTATTGGTGATCCATGCATATTGGGAACTAGTATACACAATTTAGGTACAGGTGAAGCAAAAATGACTTTATCTAATTCATATTCATGGTGCAAAGTGCTGAGAAACGAACGCGTACGCAGTAATCGTGCATTTTAAAGGACATGGAAATCAGTTCCGACCTTTACCAGTATTAACAATTGCTCAATACAGGGTTGATGATACTGTCCGCTTAAAAATTGAGAAATACCTAAACCAAATGTGAATACAAGTTGAATTTTACATCTCGTCACCCCTTTTACTCTTGAAAATGTTTGGCTTTGTTAGACGAGCGGAGAGAAGGAGGAAAATTAAGTCACGCGGCCAGCCAACAGCTACATCGACAACATGCAAAATTAATACAACCATTGATTTACATAAAGTTATATGCATATGCATGGTTTTAGCTGAGACAGCAAATAAGCAGCTCAAGTAATTGTTGATCGTTGTGTCAGAGAAATTACAAGGCCAATTCTAGCAGACTTATTGTGAATTCGAAAAGTTCTCCTAAGACAACTGCGAGTGCATATATAGTTGTAGCAAATGTGATGTTATATTCATCATCTGAGAAAAGTAACGCAGTAACGCACATCATCGGTTTCTTTCTGTTACACATCCAGTTTATAAATATTCCATGATGACTCTTGAAGAATTCACATGATCCGTGTGTGATGAGTAGGCAAAACAGATTTTTAATGAAGGTGTTGCTACAAGCACTTTCATCCTCGAGTTTGTACGTTTAGTGTGTGCAATCGAAATGAGCGTGTCGTGTGGTTCGTATAGTTCATCCATTTTTTATCAACCATGCCCGTATAACACGTTCTCAACCTTTGTCTGCAAATAACAATAATAGTAATTGCTTTGGGGTAGCCAGGACGAGATGTTGAGCAATGAATGGTTTGCTAGCTTTAACCGGACAGAGGTTAGAGTCTCTGTATGTCTTTGCATACCTGTGGTAAAACTCCAATAACTAGACTGTATATTTATTGCTAATGATTATCGTGTAGAAACGTTGTGTCGCAATTGTATGGATGGAATGTGTGAAAATCCCTGGATGAACATATGCACAGGCGTTGTAAATGCAGATTATTGTGACCGTAACATGGGCGTGTGTTCTAAATACGGATTGCCTCGAATGATGATGCAGAGCGAGAGCTTGGTTTGTAGCATTTAACGTTGCAATTTGCATCGCAACAGAAAGTAAATGTTTCCGAGTAATTCTGAAGTATCTCAATAAATATACATGCATAACATATTTGCGTCCATATTTAGCTTATTCAACTGTCAGTAGAACAATTACAGCGGGACTTATCTTAAATGTGGCTTATCACCCGGAGCGCGCTCTTCATCGCCCTGCAACGATTGACCAAAATTTATGTACATATGTAAATAGGTATGACCAGTTTGAAGAGTTCTTTGTTTGTGTGTCATTTGTAAATATTGGAGGAGTAACGTAACATGAGACATGGAAGTCTACAAAAAGTGGTTCATACCCGAAATTGGCAGCGACGATAATGATAATACATTATCCATCAGTTTTACCTTGATGTGCTCCGCTTATGTATAGACGGAGAACGAAGTACACGACACAAACTCTATACCATTTGCACGTGTCATTGTCATGTGCATGGACGATGGCATGTTCCGATTGAGAAAGGAGTCGGGCGATGCTCCTAAAAACATGCTTCCACTGCTACTAACTGTGTCGTCCCTGTCCGCATTTCATCCTCGACTCGAGTAGCGGCAACATGATCAAAAAACGTGCCCTCTTTTCCAATAGCTGTCTAATACACGTATATGATAAGATATAAATATAAAGGCAAGGTGGAGAGCGGAGAGATAAGACATATAACATGTAAAAATTAAACACACGTGTGTCCATATATCTATGGTACATCAGCCACATATTGTATGTAAGCACAAACATAAAATCCTTTTCGGAGAAAAGGGCACGTGAAGCCTTAGCTCTGATAATAATCTGCCTAATATATAATATACACATTCAGTCTTTTTTGTGTAAACATGTACTCACGTGTTCTCACGTTGAGAAACAGCCGACTCCATACATTTTTCATTCCCACGAAACGACGGGAGAAAGTCGGTGAAAGAATGTCAGCTCGTATATAGAGGTTTTTCCTGTCGTAAGAGAGGAAAACCCACTTTCACGCCCTAAGTTTATAGACATACCAGAGGATGTACCTTCACATCTCATATAAGGTTACAAAAGGGGAAAATACAGGTTTGTTTGTACACTCACTAACTTACTTATTACTGTGGAACACGCTATGCGAAAGTAGGTGTGCGTGACTATTTGAGAAATGCTTATGAGGACGTGGCACACCACTCACCGTACAAAGATGCACACTTGTTTGTGAAGGCAATGGGGAAATCGATCGAGGGACGATACTAAAAATGGTACAGACAGTATGGTATATTTTATCAGGAAAAACGGAAAGTAAACTTGATTTAGGGAGTAAGTGCACACAAAGCCCACTCACTCTTGATGGGTCTAAAATGTAGGTAATGTCTTTATGTTTGCTTTCGTCATTCATTCCATTTCCATTCCAAGAACACGAGCGCTCCACAATACGAATGGTTGCCTCTCGGAGGAAATGAGGACGAAAACGAGTGATCCGACAAGGAGAGAAATTTGCACAGCCACGTGAGAAAACACTTGACTCGCCTAGTCGCACAAATAGAACAGAAGGGAAAGAGGCAATGCACTTACGAGAATAAAACGCATATAATTCCACGCTCTCCGACATGAGCGAGTGAAAGCACTACTACTCCGCAGGTTCTCCACTTTGCGTGGAGGTCTCTCCACAGCTTTAGGCATGCACACGTGTAAGGCTGAGTGGGGAAAGGCTGAATGGGAATGGATGGGATTTGCCTATATAAAATGCTGCAGACTCCGGTATTACTGTGGAGAAAGGTGATTGTGCCAAAAGGAAGTCAGAATGTGGGGTTGGTGATAAACGAATTAACATTTGAATCTGAGAATATGTATATGGGTCAAATCACAGAATGGCGAAATCGCTTCTTCCTTTTTCGTATTCCTTCACGTTAAATTACATTAAGGTGTGCCACGCGAAATAGCGGTATCAAGCAAAGATGTAAAAGTTTTTATGCGGAAGTGGAAAATCGATGCCTAATTACTTCCTCATGAATCAGAAACAACAAGCACGTAGTATTACTTCTGTTTTTATTTGATTCGCAGGAACCTGAATTTTGCAACCGTGGCTGTGGATGATGGGGAGTATGGGTTTCCGAAGAAAAAAACTGTTCGGGTAATGATAAATTGATTTTTGATGATTTGATGATGGGATTTGTGTCGCCGGATTACATTTGTAGAACTGAATAATAATTCATAATCGTCTGTTTTTTTAAAAAAAAGTCATCTATGTATTTGTACACTTTTATTAAACTTCGCCTTTTGAGAAAATGCAAGGACATTTGAAGGTGATTTCAGCAAAAGGTCATAGAGATTTTGCTTTCATTTTCTTTTTCTTTGATGAACCAGCACTGAAGAAGCATTTTGTCGCGCTACTGGGCATGTAATGCAATGTAAAAGGCTGTCATCAACTTTGTGTACCTTTACTGTAGACTTTGATGATAATTACGTGATCCGCGTGTGTCGTCTGAACTCTGTCTGAGTAGTATTATAACTGAATTACCTTGGCAGATTCCAGCCACCCAGAAAACTCATGCAAACTGCATGCAGCAGCAGTCGCTTTTGAAACCAAACAAGGAAATACAAACACCACAGACATAGATACTCATTAAGACTAAAAAAGAAAAGACTCTTTTTGTACACAAAGTTTGCATTTCCACACCCAAGAGACTGGTCACGTTGTCAGACACACGAGTATTTTATAAGGATCAATGAAATACGAGCCTCCTTCCTGTTTTTTTCGTTTCAGTGACGGAGTTTACCTTGTAAACTTTCACTTTGATGTAGCGCACTTTTTTACAGCATCTGCTCCCGGAGAAAGTGGGTGAAAGCGGAGAAGAAAGTCTTGTGTGTGGTTAATGGGAAACTCGTGCACAAGTTTTTTTTCAAGCGTGAGACAGTAGGTATATAAAGTTACATAAAAATCGTTTTTGCCTACTTTTCGCTACCTGAAGCATATTTGAAGCACAAATGCGAATTAAGAAAAAAGTTGATGAGAGATTGAAAACTAGATTTGACTTATGAAATTTCATATTGGCACAATAAAAAGCTGCAGGCTGTGCAAAACATGTATATTTCGTAATGCCGTAGTACTCTTCGTATTATGTTTCTGAATTCTGCTTAAAATGTTGTCGCAAATGAAATGACCCTGCTCTAATTGTTAACAGGATCAAAGTCTTGTGTGTTGTTAATGGGAAACTCGTGCACAAGTTTTTTCTCAAGCGTGAGACAGTAGGTATATAAAGTTACATAAAAATCGTTTTTGCCTACTTTTCGCTACCTGAAGCATATTTGAAGCACAAATATGAATTAAGAAAAAAGTTGATGAGAGATTGAAAACTAAATTTGACTTAAGAAATTTCATAATGGCACAATTAAAAGCTATGCAAAACATGCATATTTCGCAATGCCGTAGTACTCTTCGTATTATGTTTCTGAATTCTGCTTAAAATGTTGTCGCAAATGAAATGACCCTGCTCTAATTGCAATGCCACCCCTGCCCTTCGGGAGGTAAAATAATTGGTGTTCATCAATTCACTCACTTGTGAAATTGAATACTCCTCTACATAATGCATATAATAATACTTTGTGCAGAAAAGTGTGAATATAGTCTTGGACTTGAACCTTCGAGTGGTGTACACAATAGTTCGCCTTCATGTTCCTCCCCGTCCCCATCCTCAGGCTATCAGTCCGGCCACGAGGAGCAATTCCGTCTAGGATTTCAAGAATGTCTGAGCGAATCCATGCACTTCCTCGTGGAACAAGAAGGTCTTTATGCTGGCGACGATATGTGTGTTCGGTTGGTGAAGCATTTGAACAGTCATTGTGAAACTGTGCTTCGAGACCACTGGGTAAATTTACACATTTTACATCTACCGAGATTGGTATATATATGAGCGTTATGAAACTTCTGATTTGTTGGCCAATACAGGGAAGTCAAGGGAAAGTGGTTCCCGGATTTCGCAGAGCAAGTGAATTGGTAGACTTCAAGAAGGCTCCGCTATCCCCGTCTTCCGGCTACCATCAGAACGGCTCGTCGTCTGGAAGTGATGGAAATGGAGGAAATGGTGAGAAGAAAAGTTTTGAATGATGAATTATTGGCGGAACTATGCCAAAAAGCTGACATTTTCATTCATTGTCACCTACTCTCGTTTAATTTAGATATGGAAGGCTCAGACACGTTTATCCTTCCGGTTCAAAACCCTCAAAACTTGAATGCAGACAATGTTCGTAATTCCACATTGGATTACGAGGGCGAAAATAGTTCCCCGTCTACTCCCCTGTCGATTGAAATGTCTGATGCATTATCGGAGGGGAAGGGAAATTGCAAGTCTACATCGAAGCCGCCCATACCTACGATAATTTGCAGTCACTCCTCCTCGAATAACTGGTAAATTGTAGTTTCTCCATATGATAATCAAATCGTATAAGCAATACTAAAATTTGCTAAAATCTATATCAACAGTGGGTCACCGGTCGCTGGATCTAACGGTCGATCTTCCGACGACGGCAGTGCAAACTCTTCCGCCAGCTTCGCAAATCGCTACAAATTTAAAAGCAACATCAAGCAGCGTTTCACAGCCGACTGCCAGGTGAAGCCATCCGACAATCCTGGCAGACGAAAGTCACTCTCTCAAAGCGGCACTGAAGCTGAGAGGGACGCAGACCCTGGAAGTGACGCTGAAGAAAGAATCTCAATTTCGGAAGATTTATCGGTAGGCTGCGATGAATCAGAGATAAAGAGGAGTCGCTCGGAATCATCCTGTAGGCGCAGGTCAAGCACAGTACCTAACTTAGGGCCGCTCACTATGGAACAGATCTCAATTGGTGAGAAGGCTGCGGTTCCTACAGCGCCAATTAAATCTGTAGATGTCGCATCAAATACTTCGACATCCCCAGCATTGTCTTCACCACTAGATGCTCAGACTCCGAGAGGGTGCGACGACATGAAAGTAGACGAGTATATCCTGAAAGGGGCACACTTGCCGGGAATAATCGGTGATCATGCGTCCCTTCCTGAGGGGAAAGTTCCGGCTTTCGCTCTTCACGAAAAAGGACTGTTTTACATCCCGTTGACCATAGACAAATCGATTGTTTCGTCGTATCTCAACAAACTTGAAGTTACCAGCTCCCCTCCCCTCTATCCTGTAACTATAAGCGTTTGCTTTCTCCTACATCCGGATAAGCAGGTGAAATCTGAAATTATGCAAAGCACTGATACCGGGATTTCGGGAGGACTTTCGGAGAAAGTTCTATGCAACCTTACTAAAACTTCTACTCCATCTCCCACGCCTGCCACAAAGGGAATGCCCTATAATACAGCCGCAGGACTGAAGCCAAATAAACGCGGCTACCGTGATCCTCACAATTATAGTGCGACTCGTTTCGAACCCCAACAGAGATCCTCAAAGGAGTCATCTCAAAATAGAATTATGGGCAGTCCTGGCCCTGTAGCGTATACTAAATACCAAACGTTACCACTGCCGTCACCCTCTCCAAGCAATAGTTTTGATATGCAACAAAGGAGTTGTAACTCCAGCCCCAGGCAAGGGAGCGGAGGAAGTGTTCATAATTCCCAGGATCTATCCAATTCTATGTTACACATGAATGAAATTAGTCACAGAGAAAGTGAAGTTATGACGAGGAAAAGCAAAGCTGGAGGAAGTAGTTATTCCACCACCGTGGCATGTGGTATGGAGAAAGCTAGTCGAAAGCGATCGGTATCCAGCACTCCGTCACTGGCTAACTCTGGTGCTACCGGTATTGGTTATCATTCATGGAGTGACAAAGGGCCGCCTAGCTCTCATGACATCTTTGGTTTTCATGC
>JAHZMW010002636.1:0-16162 GCA_027743745.1 Alloscopus bannaensis
GGGAACACTTGACGACCCTGTGGATCGCTTGGAGCTTTGCGGGGGACAACAAATGGCCTGCAGTGTCTTGGAGGGGGATCGAGTTGAAAATGTCGCAAATCAGCTCGCAAACGTCGGCAACGCTCATCACTCGGAGGAGCTCCTCGTACATGGAGTGCAGATTTTGGAGGAGCACCGACTGTGTGCTTACACAACTCGAGGAGGAGTCCGTCATCGCGAAGACTTTGCAAAACGCACCGACCAAAGACTGAACGTCCCTTCGGTTGATCTCGTCAGTGACTCCTTCCTGGAGGAGGAACACGGTGGTGTAGTGCCTCAAAGTTTGGAGGAGTCCTTTGTAGACGAGGGCCGCGGCAAAGTGTTCCTCGCAGTAGGAGTTCAGGACCGAAGTGAAGGCGGCATAGTTGGGCTGACGGAGCTCCTGGAAAATGTTCGCGAGGAGGGTGAACACATCCCCCGAATTCTCCGTGGAGTTCCCCTCCTCGTCGGAGAAGACGGTGAACAGGGCGTCCAAAACGTCGGGGAGGAACTTTCGAACAATCTCGTCCGTCGCCTCTTTGCTGTGAATTAAATTTTGGAGGGAAGGCTTCAGGTTCGCGGTCTGCTTCCACTTGAGAAGATTAACGAGGTCCATGTTTTGAGTGAACTTGGTCGAGATGATAAGCGAGTTGATAAGCACACTATCCTTCGACAGGGAGGAGGCGCCTAACTGCTTCGGCATCGTGGACTCGTCGCCCCACTTGTAGATCTGGATGGGGTGGTCCCCGTTGGCCAGCGTGGTGCCGGAAGTGTCCATCAAGTGAAGCCACGTGATTCCGAACAACTTCTTCTCTGCCTTCTCCTTCGCGGAGCAGTGCCTGAACAGGAGCCTCAACCTTGATTTGGGGAACAGCTCGATGGGAATGGCGAACTTGAGGGTTTCCATGAATTTCGGTGAGTTTTGGTGGTAAAAGATGAGGGACTTGTAGCAATTTCCAGGGAGCTCCATGACGAGCTCGTCGTCCTCGTTGATGACTTGCACCTCCACCTCGATGTTGCAGGCTTTGGTGCCCCCGGTTTTGTTCGGTTTTTTCTCGACAAGGTCCACCGTGACTAGGGTGATGTACACGTCGTTCCGAACGAGACCTGGAGGCACTATCAAACTGCTCGAGTCGATGAGGCTGACCAAAGTGCTGTTCGAGGTGGGGGAGGTGATGGAGGCCCCACTCCAAAAGACGGCGACTGAGACGAGGCAACTCACCAAACTGAGTTTGCTTCCGATCGCGGTCTTATTGTTCGAGAAGCTGTTGGAAATGACAAGCTCATGGATTTGCCAGTACTCCTTCTCCTCGACGGAGTACATCTTGATCATTTGCTCTCGCAGTGAGGTGGAACCCAAGGAGTCCATGCTGTCTTCCAAGTGGTCGACATCCGTTAGTTTGAGGACTCCACAAGCGAAGGGCCTCCGGAAGCGGCGCTTGTTCAACTTTTTCGTCGAGTTTTCTGTGTAAAACATCCGCCCAATCCGGACAATATGAACCACGAGAAAGAGGTCCTTGCGGGAGGGCACTTGCTGGAACACCATCGGGCGGAGGTCCTCATTCATGTGGAAGTTGGACTGGGCGAGCTGCGTGTGACTTATCATGTGGCGCTCCGAGATGAATCTGATCCCGTCGAAGAGGCTCACGATGATCTCGCAGTCGTCCGTCATCCCGTAACTGAAGTCCCTCAAACTGACGCACAAATTGTTACGAGGCTCCCTCTTATTCTTGAGCCTCGGCACCGTGTTACTCCCCCTCGCCACCTCGGCGTTCTCCACCGACCGGTTGTGCAGCTTGAAAAGACGCCCCGCCCCGATTTCATCATGAGCGCTGGTGCTCAACTCAATACTGTTTTCGGGTCTCAGAAGAACCTCCTCGTTTGCCACCTCACCTTCCACCTCCCCCTCATCCGGGAGGAGCCATGCCCACGGCACAAGGTCCAGCCCCAGCTTCCTATTCCCCCAGTCAATCTTTGAGCAAATTTTCTTCGCCACCTCGCGATACTGGTCTTGAGTCAAAGACTGTGTAAGTATTTGCCTCCGTCCCTCCATGAGGTCGTCGATGCCTCTCCGAATCACCTCAAACTGGTACGAGTGCACTTCTACATACAGCTTCTTCCACATTTCTCCCCACTCTCGACAAACTTCCGCAATCTTGTCGAGAAACTGTTGACCTTCGTGGTTGAGGCGAACCGCATGCGAGGTGGGGAACAAACCCACTTCCTTCGTCCCCTTCCTTCCCACCGACCATCCCGCCGCGACTTCCGGCCCTGTGATCCAGATCACCTCGCCAAGTTCGAGGTCCAGATACGGAACTCCTTTCGCTTCCGAGACTTCCGCCAGTTTCGACCCTTCGAAGGGATACAGCACAGTGGCTCTCGAGACATATCCATCCCTCCTCGTCTTATCGAGGGTGTCAGTGGTCGGCAAAGAGTTTCGCGGGGTCACTCCGCCGCTTGTCGACTGCTCTTGTTTCCACAACATGACGCCTTCGTGGAAGCCTCACTTTTTCCACATTATTTCAATGAACACACAATTTCCGATGAGATGTCAACCGCTCTTCCTGGAAGGCAGACAAACTTTTACAAAAATTTGCAACCAAATATATCTCTGATTTTTGTGGCTTGTGGATGCCCACCGATGACTCACCTTGTGGCACACTCATCACCGCATGAAAAGCCTTTTTACATCATATTAAACACTGTGTCTCCAGCGAAATTTCGCACTTTGTATGGAAGACGTGTGAAGACAAGTTTAACAATTTCCTTCTAAAAAGACATTACAATTCTTGAGTCTCCCGAAGCGTTATGTCGCATGTGTCTTTGTGGTTTTGGGATCAGATGAGTGATTTCGTACATATAATTATTACCATACAAAATATTGTGCCACGCAGTCTGCAAATATTCTTTTAAAAAGGAGGAGGTATATATTGCAGAAGCTCTTAGATGACTATATAAGATGAGTAGGAACTTTTTGCTTAAAACTTGCACACATACAGAAAAGCACTTTCCTTCTCGTATCTTATGATGATGCTTTTATCTTACACTCACAAACCAACAAATATGTTAGCGTATATGGTATTATGGTATTTCTAGTATAATCTTCAACACAGGAAGGCTTATAGAGAAACCTCTTCATAAAAAATGGTACGTACATCCATGTATGCAAGGTTGTGGTTCTCAAAGATTTGTTTGTGACTCCATTTTCCGTATAGAGAATGCGATGTAATATTTGTAGAGAGATGCATGTTTGTATGAGTGTATAATATTTGTTTGTATTGCAGAACAAAGTATTTTGTTCGAAGCACAATATTTTATGTCTATGCATTGAGTTTATGGTCGTTTGTGTACATTCTTTGTGCTTTTCAAGTCTAGAAATGTTCAAGAGAGTGGTTATTTATCTGTATGAAAGTTTGATGAGTTTGATGTGGCGGAGGTGGTGATAAAGCAGCAGTTTGAGGTGAGAACGTCATGGTTTCTTCGGAAATGCACTTGGTTTTCCAAGAAGTTTCTCCAAAAATGTGACTCCAAATGGCAACTGAATAATGGTTGCGTCTGTAATGAAAATGTCGTGTCTGGAACGGCAGTAACTTGGAGATAGGTTCATATAATGAGTACGTAGGACATGATTTAGCTTTCACAACTGGGATCGTTTGCTAAATAAAACTTAGTAGGTTCGAGAGTCATTTGTAATTGAGATCTTTCATTCTAATCATGGGCAAGCGACGACATTTCCCCATCACGGAGAAAGCCAACGTCGAAGGAGAAAGTCGAGAGAAGCACATCCGCTACGCTGTCTCGAGCATGCAAGGCTGGAGAAAGGAAATGGAGGACGAACACGCTGTCAAGATGTCCCTCCCCGGACGCCTCCGAAGGTACTCTTACGCCGCCGTGTTTGACGGGCATGGCGGCGGACAAGTGTCCTCCTTCTGTGCGAAACAGCTCCACAAGGAAATCTCCAAGAATTTGAAGAATGCCAATGACAATGAGGAGCAGCTCATCCGTCAGCTTATCGAGGACAGCTTCCTCCAGCTCGATAAGCACATGAATGAGCGTCGCGTGATCAAAGACAGGGGCGGATCGACGGCTTGCTGTACGGTCCTGTCGCCTTCCTGCATTTACTTCGCGAACTGTGGAGACTCTCGAGGAGTCTTGTGCAGGAATGGAAAAGTCCACTTTGCCACAAAGGACCATAAGCCGACTCTGAAACGGGAGTTGAAACGAATTGGCAAAGCCGGCGGCTTCGTGCAGAGAGGAAGAGTGAACGGGATTCTTGCCATGTCTCGGGCGATGGGGGACTTCAAGTTGAAGTCAAACCGGAATTTGAGTCAGTGCTCTCAAGCCGTTATTCCTCGACCGGATGTGACTCCAGTTGAGAGGAACTTGGAGCAGGACGAGTTTTTGGTGATTGCTTGTGACGGGATTTGGGACGTGCTGACGAACTCGGAGGTGGTCACCTTTGTCAAGGATGAGATGAAGAAGACTCAAAACCTGAGGGTGATTTGTAACCGCCTTTTGGACCACTGTTTGAAACAAGGAAGTACCGACAACATGAGCGTTATTTTGGTCACTTTGCCCGGCTGCCCTTCGAAGAACGAGCGACGACAAGCGATGAAAACGAAGTTGGCAGCGATGCACCAAAACATCAGAGCCAAATTGGTTGCCTCCGGAGGTCGCCATCCTCAACAGGGGAGAGTGAGGAGGATCGGTCAAGACCAGAGAAAGACTCGGGTGCCGAGCCCGTTTCTCCTGTTTTTTATCGACTTCCTCAAGGTTCCTTGATAACCTTCACAAACTCTGAATTTTAAGTGACTCCGCTACAATACACAACTTATTTCCACAGGAGAACCGACTGAACAAAGGGAACATTTGTCAGCTCGCTAAATATTGTGGAGAACTCTGGAGGAACATCTTATCTTCCTCCGATAAGAGAAAGTACTTCACCCGTTACCGGGAACGGAAGTCCAGGCTCCTAGCTAGACTTCGGAGGGAGCAGCTCCAAGCAAGAGTTCCACTTCCTCAGCCTGAAATCATTGCGCATTGACAAGCTTCATTCTTTCATCAATTTAGACTAAAAGTACAAAACATTTTTTGGGAACGACTTTAGTCAGGGAATTCATACAATCTTTCATTACATGTAGACTTTCACACTTCAAATAAAAAATTGCCGTGAATCCACCAAAAAAATCCCTACCGCAGTGAGTTCATTATTAGGCACGTGTCATAAAGCTAATAATATTGCCTCCAGAAAATACTCAACGGGTGCTCGCAAAAGGCTTCTTAAAGCTCTTATACTTTTCCAGCAGCTTGCACATATAATATTCTCGTGTAATACAAGATGCTCACTTTTGTGGAACGGCTGCTCCCGAAAGGTGTTCATCTGGCGTGTGCCAACATCTTCAATGCGGAAACGAGATAACAACTGGATACAATGTATGGATGGCATATGCTCCGAATTCAAGGGCTACGTGTGTGCCTGGAAGAGTCTTGGGAAGGGGAAAATGATGAGCAATTGGGTACTTCCGGCTCCCTTCTTCCGAAAGTGAGATTCGTGTGCAAGCTTAACACAGTCACTTATTGAACAGAATGATATCCAGCTAAAGGTTACTTTCTTTGTGGCTGCCTCCTTGAAAAAAAGCAGCTTCCGAAACGGACACAATAACCGTTCTTTTGGTCCCTCGTCAGTTACGAAAAGAGAGTGGAACAGTTTATACTTGCTTTGACTTCGCTCCTCTTTGTAGAACCTCATTTTGCGGTATTTTTTTCTGCAGTCTGAATTTAATTAATTATAAAACAAGTCTCTTGGAAAAACTCTACTTTCTTCTCAAGGCTATAATTAGCGAACGAAATTAGTTTTTGAGACTAGAGAAAATTGCTTCGTGTCTCTCCGTGTGTGTAGGAGTTTGAGATAGAATCTTTATGCAAAACTTTTTTTAGTACTCCTCCGTAACAAATCATATACGACTCGGTTTTTTTTGTTTGCAAAAAAAGAAAGAACACACAAGAGTTTCCGTGTTTGTTTTTCTGGGATATTATATTTGTGTGTAACATGTTTACATCTGTGCTCACACTTCCGCACATAAAAAAACAGAATACTCCTCCATCTCTTATGTCATAAAGATCTTTGTTCAGGGTAAATAGAAAGACACACTCTTTGAGAGTCTTGGAGAGCAGTGTGATATATGGGAGCGAAAAGAACCTTTTTTTATACGATGGAAATAACAAGTTGACTCCTTTAGAAAAAAATGCTCCATGTTGTGACTTTTGCACAAGGAGCTCCATGCAAAATTAAAGCAGAACAAGAAGTGATTTCAAAGTGTATCGTCGCTTTGAACCACAACAAAAAAAGGAGTCACATACACGAAATCTCGCTGTATGTGTTCTTGTGGCAATTTGATTATGCATTGCGCACACTCATTGCGTAATAACAAGAGCTTCAACGGTTTTTGCTGGGAGAAGGAGTAGAGGAATTGGAGAGTTATTGCAAAGTGCACATTACACCAGTGCAGACAACACAATGTGTGCACACACTGAGAGATATGTGAATGTGGATGCAATCGCTTTTGTGAGGATCCTGAGGATGCCAAGTTATTTCGTGTCAAGTTGTAAGTGACGATATTCCACTGTGTGTAAAAAAAGTTTATCAAATCGAATATTATCATTACAGTTGTGACCATGTACACGTGAAGTGTGTGATTAACGTGGCAAGCATATCAAGACGTAACCTCATTCGCCACGATCTGCCACCGAGAGGATCATGCCGATACATTTGTGGTCTGTCAATTTTTTTATAAGACTTTGTTTCTAATACATTCATCTCCAAAGACGCAATCTTGCGAAGAGATTATAGCAGAAGAATTTTGGAGTCAGCATGAGTCTCGTCTGGAATTTATCAGATATTTTCTTCAATTCACAACTTAAATGTGATCTCGAGTGAAGTGCTATGTGTGGCTTATTCATAAAAAAATTAGTACTTGCCCAGAGTGTGAATTACAGTGATCATCATTTTTATCATAACTTTTTTTTGGGAGTGTCAAGTTACTTAGAGGAAAATAACTATTTTTCTTCCTCGTCCCCATTTTAAAAACGTTTTAGACGAGGAGGAGGCGGTTATTGTATTTTTAGCGGTGACTCTTTCAGCTGCAGACGAAGTTTTTGAAGATTTTCGCTAGGTTTCGGTGAATTTCCGATTTGAAGTTGCAGACTTCCAACAATTAGTCATCGAGGTGAATTCGCTGGAATTGTGCTCGTTTTTGAAGTGAAGAAGGTTGCAAAAAATGGTTTACATATCAGAGGATACGGGTACACGTTGAGAGAGGATGCTAAAGTGAAGTGCGTTGACCATTACCTTACCTCAAGAGATGATATAATATAGAAAAAAAAACCTTATTCTCTCAAGACTTTATTAGGGAAGACAGCCTGTCCTGCAGCTAATAACGAATAATAATCGTCGTCATTCTCTTGTGGTGATGTGAGCGTACCTAAAGAGATGAGAGGTACATATAAAAAGAGTGAAGTATCATTTTCAGCGTATCATCTCTTGGATATGTCAACACAAATATAAGTAAGTTTCAAAAAGAATATTCTTAAAAAGAGGCGAAAAGTGTGCCTTGATTGTGTGGTGTGATCCACGCAAATATGACACATTATATTTAATGTTTTGCGGAATCGGTGTCCACGCCATTTTTTTTAGCAGTCATAAAAAACTCGTAATGTACACTCTTGTACCGGCGCATCGTGAATGTCATAAAAATGCTGAGTTCGCGTTACTGCAAAAGTGTGATGATTCATAATTTTAAGAATCGCACTGTAAATAAGAGTTGTGTTGAGATACAGGGCGGAAATTTGGAAGGTGAGTGAATCACCGAGGCTCTGGAAGTTTTTCAATTTTTATTATCCATTTCGCAGCCATATTGAATCTCTTATTTTTTTCTATTTTTTATCATGTGCTCTCAATGACGGCAGAGATAAATGGAGAGTGATCTATGGGCAAAGTGTTATATAATCTACAGGTTTGTATGTTGAATCCATTATCGTTTGGCCAAGGCAGTACACGTGAATTCGCGACTGCTTTTGCACACCAACTTAATTTGAGAGTGTTGGCACTTGGCAAGTAATATGGAAAGCAGAGTTTGGGGTGAAAGAGTTGGTTTTTTACTTGATAAAGTGAGAGATAAAGTGCACAAGTGTTGACAATTTTGTAGATAGGCGTAATGTATGTTATGTACGTGTACAAATGCCCACTTGTCTCATGCGACAAGGAAAGCTCAATTTTTGGGAGTGATTTTCTCTTTGTTTCAAGTTATCAAAACAAATGGGTTCTGGTTACTCTGCTTGCGCATCATTGAGATTTAAACTTGTTTTGAAAAGAGTCAACAAAAATGTCGAGTTGTAAAGTGTTTTTCCTAACAAACGCAATTCAAATAGGGATGATGATTAGTTCGAATCAGAGAATTGTGAAAGCTTCGTCATCATAAGACAAACATAGCCTTACCAATCATACAAAGTGATTGAAATAACGAAAGTGATGTAACAAAAATTCCTTGCTGAAAAAGGCAGTTGGTAGTTTGAAACCATTTCACTTGTCTGGTGCGTTGTGAAGAATTTCCAAACATTTCTCTTCTGGTCAGTTTGAAATGAATGCAAATGATAAATCACGTCTGAGGAAATACTCCTTCGATGGCCGGAATGCGAAATTGCAGACGGTTTTGTAAGGTACGAAAATACAGGTGGATTTATTGAGAGAAATCTCGACTCACTCGAGTGATTAATAGAATAGGTGAAGATAGCCGAAAAAGGCGAATGGTTTGGGTCAGGTTTCAAGAAGAGCTCGAGTATTCTACACATTCAATTTGTTTGCATTTCTATACGCATCCGTAATCGTTGAGACCACAAGCCATTACCCATTTTGAAAAATGTGTTCGTACGAACATAAGTAAGTGTGCGTGTGTGCTCATTGTTAATTTGTTAAATTTATTTTATACGCAATCCCCGACTCTGTCACTTGTATTCCTCGCCAACAAATGGTGGCGCCTTTACGAGCTCCATTGTTGGAGACAAGTGGAAAAATGCAAAATCTCTGCACATCTCCACATTATACAGACTCCGCAATCTCTTCATCTAACAAAAGTGTGTCTACTATACACATAATATTTTGTGGTTACTGCTAATACTCTCAAAATGTATCTGTTCCTTTCTTCCTGGCATCCTTTTCCTAAAGTCCAACGCACATGGCATAAATACACACAAGGGTTTGTAATATTCTTTGTTTTTTTTTGGTGGGGTAAAGCTTTAAGAGCTCCCGTCACTCGTTGAGCGACTCTTGGAGTGAATTGGCATCCCCCAAAAAATGTCTGCGTTATTGCTCAATAATCATGAGTTTTTATTGCTCAGTCCCATTTGGTGGAATGGCGACAGTATTTTTGTGAAGATATATTGAGCAATATGTGGAGTCATTGTTTTTGTCAAAATCAAAGGACAAAGTTAATGGGCAGTTTAAGTTGTTGTGCGAAACTTTGTCGCTTTTTGAAGCGCAGTGCAATTTTATCTGTTTGAGTCTTTGTGCTGAGATTTGTTCCGAAATTTTTCAGGTTGACACACAAACCCCTCTTTTAAAGTCATCGAGTGAAACAGTGCCATCATCATGAGCAACAATTACTACCACTCCCCCAAAGTGGGGTCGACCCCCTCCGGATATCCTTCGGAGGAGTCCCTCAAGGTTCTCCAACAAGCGGACGAAATTCGTCACCTCCACCAAGTCCTCAACGAAGTGATAGCCCAAAGAAACGCCCTCCTTTGCGAGGTCGAACAACTGAAGCTTCGAGCCGTGGCTGAGGAGCTAACTCAAATTGGAACGCCACCCCCTCCAACCCCCTCTCTATCATCCCCACGACTTCAAGAGTTGAAGCAGCGAGCATTGCTCAACTCCCGGGAGAAACTTTGGTCTCCACCTCCTCCATCGGTGGTAGTAAACAGTTTGGAAGACATTGGAAGCTCTAGCTGCCTCAGCAATGGGACTGCCGACGAATTGGACACAAGTTTCGGTTACCTCGAGCCGGAAATCGAGTTCAGCCTCATTTGTCAGGACCTCATAGGGCTCAGCGTGGACGACGATGTGAAGCTCAGGTAAGCACAAAATTTTAACTCCTGAATACGCATATTTTGTACGCGTTGTGAATACATAAAAAGGGCGAGCCGGCATTCTTTCGCGAACGACACGACAACACAAGCTTCCCCAAAACGCGAATACCATAAATAATGCGTGATTACACATTGCTCCAAGACTGTGTGGGTGGAACAAACATTTCTCGCCATATCTTAAAAAACAAGAATACCAATCTCGCTCATCGCACAAAAGTGAAAGCTTGATGATAAATGATCACTTTCTGCCATTTCTCTGCACGACAAGGGTGTGGTGAGTTTATCCAGAAAACAAAGGAAATCCATATAGCCCTAATAATTCTACGTTTGTTCTCGGGGGTGTTGGTCTTCTGTGCTTTACCGGCTTTGTGTGCAGGTGTCTCGAACTTTTATCTTATCACAAGCCACTAATACAATGGCACCATTCCAGAACATTAACCTCTTTCCTCGATTTTTTATGATAAACTCTCTGGACAAAAAAAAACTCGTCTCGTTCCTCCAGACATAAAGTGGGTTATAAAGCGAAATAAAGTTGCTTTTAAAAACATGTTATGTATATATTTGCACACTTCTGCAACTGCCGTCATACTCGGTGAATTTTTTCTGCATTGAGTACACAGTGCGAAAGCACATTTTTCAAGGTTATACACAGTCGAAAATTTTTATGCATCTATCATCGTGATGTGTGGAACACCTTGAGAGAACTTCTTCCCGCTGTGTGAGAGCACAATTATTGCGATATCCTCAACAATTTACCACGATTAAGGTTATGCCTGCTCTTGAGCAATATAGCACGTTTTGGAAAGCTATGATTTTTTTGGCCCGTTGTATAACATAAGGTTGCCTGCTGGTTATATTGAATTGCTCAATAAGTTGATTTGTTATGTACTCTACTGTTACTTGTTATGTGATGTGGAAGTGATTTGAGAGAATACTCCAAACTCACCACAGTAATGAAGAGGATTACTGTAGAAAAGGATGATGAGTCTGTTTGTGTTTTGTTTGACTGCTAAACGACTGACGTTGTAAAAAAATGGACAATATTCGTCTAAATGCATTGTTGGGGAAAACGGGTGAGATCATCTGAAGAAAAATATATTATATATTGTGTGCCTGCACCTATTATAATGCAAAATCTTACATACTCTTCTTTATGAGAGAAGATCACGGACCATTCTTTTGCACACAAAATGTAGTACGTCTTTTGTTCGAGCTACCACATCAATTTCCATTTCGCTATTTAAATGTCTTGGGACACAGGTGAGGAGATACACATTTTGGTGAGCATTACCATTATTTTGTTGTGTGGTCCCCAACGAGCAACACGCCGCAACTGAGAGGTTCCTACATTGAAGCACAACTGACACACATTGTTTGTCGTCGTGTGCTCAACTGAATCTTTCTCTTGTTAAACTTTTGCGAGTACAAGCCGCTAAGATTTTCGCATTGTTGCCACGCTTGAGTACGGCCATCGTCATTTTGGCTCATCGTTGTTCAGTTGGTTTTTTTTAAATGTAAAAATGCATACTTCTTTTCGTATTGCAAGGATTAAGCCGTCCGGGGCACAACCTGAAATAATTCTCACAAATCGATAGTCAAAACAAAGTGTGTTGTTGTGAAGTGTGTTCATGAGCTGACGTGAACGATTAGTGGGAATCTGAATGTGACCGTTTTCTCCTTTAAAATTCATGAAGAGTTCCTAAGCGAGAGAGTAAAGGTCAAGCCTATTTCGAAGCAGTTTGTATGCTGATCTGTATTTTGCTCGAAGTAATCGTTTTTTAGCACCCATTTCCACTCGAGTACCGTACACATTACATTGAGACTCGGAAAGGGTAGAGGAAGAAACTTCGCAATACATTTTCTGCGAGTCATGCGAAATGGAATACTTCCTACATCAAAATTTTTAAGCTTGAGACGGCAACTGTCACGCTAAACTTGGTTCGTTCCAGACACTCGCAGAACAATGCCTGAATAGGCACCTGCAGCTCAAACTTTTTCCCAGAGACCAGCCATTTATCTGTGGTTTACTAACCAAATACAAATAAGAGTTTTTTTCTTATCTGGTAGTTCTCTCGTGAATAATTTTACATGTATATTTTTTAAGGAAAAAAAGTGAAGAAAAAGTGCTTCTGAAATGTTGCACAACGAATGACATATCAGATTTTATCTTAAAAAGTTGTGTGTTACAAAAAAATTTGCTGTAATCCGTTTAAGCATACGAGTGCAGATTTTTAAGAAAAAATACATAAGAATCATTGGAGTGATGAGGGAATCGTGCATGTGTCTTTCCGTGTCTTCATTTTCATTTCAGTCATGTCCCTCGTCCCTCGTGTTCAGCACGACGAGTCACGAGTAAAAACAACACAATTTATTACGCTCCTTTTCAATCCAATTCCAAGAAGCATTTTTATAAAGAAACTTTACTTTTTTTAGTTTGAGTCTGAAAGAAAAAGTGAAATGCAAAAATGGAAGTTTCACATTTGTGTCTTAAAAAAATAAACGAAAGCGCTCGTGGTGGTCACAGAGTAATTGTGATTGATTACTTCGAATCTGGAGTAGTTTTTTAAAGTTTTTTTTATGTAAATGTTGGAGTGGTGTGGGTTTCTGGAAATGAGTGACCATGTTTGGCACAACGAGCGAAGAAACGGTGCTGGAGATCACGGAAGCGGTGCTCGTCTACGACCTTCGTCGCAATGTGTACACCGCCGAAGGTCACCTCTCAGACCCCTACGCTCATTACTTATGCCGCTCACGAGGCTACCGGCTCTCCAAAAGGTGAGACTCGTACTCAAATCTTTCTACAAAAAACTCTCACACTTGATACAAATGCGTATCTAATATTCTCTGCACTAGTGACATCATGATCCGTGATGATTTTCATGTTAATCGTATGCTAATACGAGGATTAATTACATTCCTGAATCAAACACGGCTTCTGGTATTCGCTTCAAACTTTGTAATCACGACTGGTGATTTTCGATTTGCATTCGCTAATTAAACTCTCCCACACGACGAGGAAATGAGTATGCAGAAGAGACAGACAATCAAAAAAAATCATTCGCGCGCCACATGAGACCTAACTATTGTGTAAATCTTACTATCGATGGTTTCATCCTGATTAAAATGTGACATTGCATGCCTCTCATATATATTCCCTCAAGAAACCTTTTTTTTTTCAAGGATTTTCTACATTGACAAAAGATTCGACCCTTTCAGAAATATCGTCACGGTTGACAAACTCGCGAGATCCTGAAAGGGACACTCTTTTTTTGTAGGTGCCGGCATATTCTTTCTGCTTTCTAAAGTTTTCCATTTCTTGTAATAATATGTCATCCCTTGTTTATCGGACATGAGAGGATTATTGGAGTGCTTGTCTTGTCTTGTCTTTTGTCATCACAATCTCTGTCGGCTCATTGAGGAACAAGTAATAAATGGGTGTAGCTCTATGAAAATCTTCACATATTGCTATCAATTTACGCACAAAGTTGTGTGTGTATGTTTTATGTATGAAATTCGAAACAGGTTTGTAGCGGAGAGAAAACGATAGTTTGAAGAGGCGCAATTAAGATGTCACACAATTGCGATAATATGTGGGTAATATGCAGTGGAGGTTAAACTTTTTGGGGTAAAGTTTAATGAAGGGCTTTCCACTTTTCTGTGAGATTTCAGTCGTACTACCTCACCCTAGATAATATGTGGGTAATATGCAGTGGAGGTTAAACTTTTTGGGGTAAAGTTTAATGAAGGGCTTTCCACTTTTCTGTGAGATTTCAGTCGTATTTACCTCACCCTCCTTCGAGTATTGGTTCGCAAACATTTTGTATTGGTGAATTTTTGTTTTCTGGTTTCGATAGTCTCACTTCTCATCGATATTATTGTTTGCTATGTATTTAGGAAAGTGAGCAGACGTGTGTGACGCGGATTGTAATCCTCGTAGAAAACCTGCATTTTTCTTCGAAAATGTACTCAACACTTACATACTTGATGACACGACAAATAACACCAATCGCATATTTTAACATTTCGGCACGTAACCCCAATTTCCCTTGTTTCTTCGCAGGGCGTAATAAAAATGCGTAAAAAAATGGCAAGGTTGAATGATCAAGGAATCATTCGTCAGTCATCCTCCGTCATAAAAACCACTTTCATTAGGTTTCGCCGACATCGTCCTTTTCACGGTTGTGACTCTGTTGTGGCATATGGTTGTAATGTGCTTTAAAAGGGAGGTTTCAAAAGACATCAACCCGATAACCCTTTTACACGCTCATTATAACCTCTCTGTGATTTAATGGTTCATAAGGTTAAGTCTGAGTAAAGCCACATGCTGAGATTTTCAGAATATATCAATCATCAAGGCTAATTGTGTGGCAAAACACAGTTTCTCTAGGTGTTTTTTTCCATATTTATTGTTTATGGTTTGATTGATGATGATGACTTGTTTGCGCAGTTGTTTTTAAGACTTTCGGCAAAGTGCACTTAAGAGAAACAATGAGATGCAGTTGTAATGGGTTGTGGTGAAGGATTGGTGATTTTCGTTGGAAAATTTATTGACTCTCTGAAAACAAGACTGTTTGCGTAGGTACTTTTTGTCGTTGCACAAGAAGCGTGTGAATTTGTAAGTTGTAAGAAAATGTTAAGGCAAAACACAGTTTCTCTAGGTATTTTTTTTCCATATTTATTGTTTATGGTTTGATTGATGATGATGACTTGTTTGCGCAGTTGTTTTTAAGACTTTCGGCAAAGTGCAAGAGAAACAATGAGATGCAGTTGTAATGGCTTGTGGTGAGGGTGGTGAAGGATTGGTGATTTTCGTTGGAAAATTTATTGACTGTCTGAAAAGAAGACTGTTTAGGTACTTTTTGTCGTTGCACAAGAAGCGTGTGAATTTGTAAGTTGTAAGAAAATGTTACGACGAGAGAACTAACGTTGTATTTATCATTGTTCGACCTCTTTGACAATTGTAATTGCGGGTGGTAGCAGTCGCGATATGAAATACAAATACAACACATAATATCGTTTATATCATGAATAATAATAATCTTTTTTCGAGGTGGTTCTCTGAAATTGTTGGTGGGCGCAGAGAAAATGTGAGGATAATTGGCACGTGTAATTTCTTTTGGGTTTGTTACTACAAAAAAAAACTGACAATTAAGGTTGACATTTGGTGGTGTACATCATGTCTCATTTTAATACGTAATGACGATTCGTCACTGGTGAGACAAATGTCAATGGCATTCATTGTGATTAAACGTCAAGTTTAAAGCAATTCATTTAAATTGATACCTGAAACAGTGCAGATACATACATATTATGCGTATTTACAGTAATGGTATGGTGTGATCCGTTATTATTTGGTTGAATGAAGTGGGAAATTTTTGAAGAATGGACGATTCTTGCTAAAAAAAGTGTGTATTTTTGTGATTGTGCTCAGGTACAAGCTTGATGAGGTCATTGTCGTGCACAGCAAGTGTTCAGGAGGCACACAAGTAGAAATTCTTGGATTGAATATCTCTGGAATGCATAATTATCCTTAAACACTGCATGCAAGGCTGCTTTATCTGTTTTATATGATTTTTAATGGAAAACCAATATTAAAATTTTTGGACGCCAAAGTTGCTGCATATGCACACTTGTTAGTAGTAATTAGCCATTTTACAAAAGCGAAACCCAAATGTCACCTCGATTCTTGTAATAATCATAATCTTTGCTGCTCCCGTGCCTCACAAATGAGCCAAAAAATTACAGTGTTTTCTCTGCTCGCCTCGCCGAAATCCAAAAGAACGACAGTAATTTAGTGAGTAGTCGTCTTTGACTTGGATATTATACGATGATGGGGCATGATTGGAGTGTCATGAAGTGGCCATAACTCACGAATGAAATTACTCTAAAAAAATCCTTATACCACGACTTCTTCATTTTGATGACTATTGGCTTCGCTAGCGGTAGCGACCAGTACACCCAAAAAAAGACAAAGCACCCAATTCGTGAAGCCATTTACCTTGTC
>JAHZMW010002637.1:0-10644 GCA_027743745.1 Alloscopus bannaensis
GACTGCCATTCTGTTATCCAAAATACGTAAACCTTCAAAGAGAGGAGTGTTTATGACATTGTGAATCTCAAAGCGGAACTTGTCAAGTCAAAACCATCTTGTGTAAACACTTCCCCACCCTCCCACGAAATACATGGAGTACCTTAATTTTTGGATGCAATTCAAACACCTTGTAAAACACTCTAGATCTCTAATGACTATAATACCAAGAACTAATGTTTTTCTTTTAAAATTATCGCAGACAAATGAGGCATTGAAAGGCCATTCTTTTTTCAGGTCACTTGCGTAATAATACTTGTAGCACCGCTTCATCTTTGTCGTGGCCAATGTAGCTTTTAACCTTAATATGCGGGCACAAGAATTATGGTTTTGGGTGACCTAAACAAAAGTTCTTTCCCATTGGCAAATTGACTTTTCACAAATATTTACAACACTTTTTCACCGCAGAAAGTTGCGGTTTCCTCACTCAGCTCGAGAAAAAGGTGACCAATGACCCTCACCACCGTCCCACCGATAAAAACACATATCCACCAAAATTGGTTCGTATTTTCTTTCTCTCACGGAAATCAATGAAGTCGAAGATGTATTGTATCCGAGATCGTTGTGGAACAAGAGCTGCACACATTCTGTCCAAGCTAGACATACAACACATTTGTCTGTTACAACTTGTTTTATGTCTCTAGATCGGATTTATTCTTAAGCCTTTCTCTCCAGCAACAGCAGACCACACAGCTTGTTTGCACAATGTGAGTGAGCAAGCGAATACAATAAAAAATCTCGTGGTCCTCATTTCATTGCTTTGAGTGAAAGCAGTCATCTGTCTATGCACACCCTGCCGATACATTGTTGAGCATTGTCGACATTTTTTTCTCGCCTTTCTTTTTGAAAAGAAAGGCTTGATGGGAAAGACTACACGTGTACGATGGACATTATAACTCCACTCAACTATAGCTTGAGCAATCATCATCAAGTTCATTGGAGCTCCAACAAGTCCCCAAGTCCCAGTAATCAACATCGTCATCCACATTTTTTTTCCTTCTTCGAAACTCTCCTTTCACCATGTCGTCCTCGTCGTCATCATCATCATCATTCAACTGGAATGAGCAATAAAGGCATTTCACTTGTTATTTCGTCTTGCTGCACATTACAGCCCTGTCCTAAACCAGAGCTCGGGAAAGCAGTGAAAGTGTCGAGTCCAAACAAGACCATCGGTACATTCTCTTTCATCTTCGAGTCTGTAGTGCTCTATTTGCTCACTCGAGTGGACACTAAACTCGAAGCAAGCCTGTGTAACTAAATTACTCTGCTAGATTGTAGGGGAATGTGTAAGTTGTGGTTCATCCGATAGAAATCACATTATCAAGAGCTTTTACGGTAGGAGAGGACAAGGAGACTGTCTCAATGTGCAATATGAGGATGTGCCATGTAGTGCAATGTCAGCGAACATTAAAAAATGGAGAATCAGAGCTGCAGTCTGCAATGTTGAAGAGTGGTTGTAATTTAACAATTTAGTTAGCCTATAGAGATGCTGTTTGTAGAAAAATGAGTGACGAAATTATTGAATTGCAATAGGAGAAACTATTTTGATAAGTTGGCTGATGCTCCAGCACGTTGTGTTTTTTTAAAACAGCTTACTTAGTCGATAATATAAACTTTGAAGAAGAACTACCTAATTAATTTAGTCGAATAAATTGGACGGGTTCAATTCATGTACGTATTCACTGTATAAGTCTACAGCAGTCTTGGTTTACGAGAAAAAGATGAACCGGGCAACATTCTACCGGCCAAATGAACTTGTCCGCACTTCTTCACGAACATCTTTGTTTCTGCATCCACAACCCTCTTGCAGTCAAAGCTGAGGAATGAAAGAGAAACTAAAACTCGGGTACTTTCTCCTTTGTCTCACTTCATCAGATTCACCGTGTTTTTCTAGTGTCCGTACGTGCCACCGGCAACTCTCCACACACCACCGGCCACCATGGAAAAGTCAAAGTCCTTTTTACTACTCTCTTCATCTTCATCCTTCAAGCTAAAAAACACTTCATTTCCCTTCTTTTCTCTTCTTATTACTTTTTTTACTCACTCCTTGACTTTTACTGGACTTTCACTTCTGCACACGGTGGTGGTACGGTGGCGATGATGGCGATGAGAGAAAGATCAGAGACAAAGCCAAAATCCGGTTTACTCCAAGAAAAGGGGAAGTGAAGAGCTTTCGGTGCATTTTCCCCCTTTTGCACCCACACACTTTCCCTGTTTATTTGTTACGTTTACTTTGGAGTTCTCGAGGTGGCAAAATGACACGTCAAGAAAGCACACAGCTTTCTCCAGCCAGACGCAGTGGTGAAGAGCACCACAAACCTAAAGAAATATCCCCGAAATGGGAGTCTAGTCAGTTTAACCGCGTGTTACATAAATGAGGTCTGGGAATATTTTCTCACGTCTGGGACTCCTTCTTTTTACTCTGAATGAACTTCTCAAAAGGTCTTCTGGACTCTCTTTGGCAAACGAAGACCAATCGGAAAGTGATGCTGATGTCTTTTATTGTAATGTAGATCCGATGATATCAATAGGGCCCTTTTTTCATGAGAAATTATTATCATATCGTTGACCACACCATCACTCCTCCACTTTTTATACGAAAGTAATCCAGACTTTTGGTTTCCTTTTGCTTATTATGAGTTTGTTTTTGTGAGGGACAATTGCTTTCGAAAAAACCATCGCTTTCAGCGGAACTCGTTCATTCATTACTGAAATATCGAGAGTAATGAGTCATTGAGGTGATGTTAAGTTGGGTAGCAGAGAAGGTGACACAAATCCAATGCCATTTTCCACGTCCTCTGGTCATAGAAGTACGGCCAATAAATCTTAATTTCTCTGTCGATGAATACGCCATATATAAAAAATTATCATGTAGGACTGTATCTGAATTTGGATAGGTGTTGTGTTCCTAGGTGAGAAAGTCTCGGAATTGAACGAACTTGTAATTCAGAAAGTTGGCAGTGGCAGCGACCTTCACTACACGTCAACCCAGTTCATTGTTAATTGATTCTCGGGAAACAATGCGTCATTCAGATTATCAATCGTATCTATTGTTTATGAGCAATTCTGAGGAATTTGGATTTGGCAGCATTAATATTCGCAAACAAGCGGTTTAAAAAAAACATCAAAATCTTCGTAAAAATAACGTCTGCTTTTAACAAGGAAAAGGCTCGAGGGATTTTGAAAATTTGAAATGTCCCGCGCTTCTCTCTTTTGTAACGACGAGTATTAGCTTTTGTCGTTTTCTTGAAGAGATACCGTGTTCCAAGTTCTGTTTCTCGGGGGTGGAAATTATTTCCTTAAATTTGAGCATGGAGGAAACTCTGAAACTTAACAGCAATTGCACAAGTGGTCACGACATGGGTGGGAGGATCCACCCGCAAACTTTCCCAGTGGCTGCTGAAGGTTCCTCTGATAAAGATTAAGGTACGGTTGTGTAACATCCCATTGGAATAAAAGGAATAGGTGGTAACTTGCAAATTCCTAAAAAACGGAATTACATGATTCAGGATGAGAAGTCGTACTCGTCGAAATACAAACCTGGCTCATCAGCAAGCACCATGGTTGGCATCCACCATGACTGGCCAGTTCTGCCTCCACTGCCTTGTGGCTTTGACGCTGCTGCTGCCACCACCTCGTCTACAAAGAGGGCTGAAAATGTAAGGAGTCAGGAAACCACCTCAAAGGTGGGCCTACCTTCACTCCCATTAATCTACCGTTCTGCAGAAATCCTGCAGCAATCCAAGTCCTGCGACGATGTTGATAACAACATCTCCCTTCCAGCCGAAGTTAGCATCCAAAAGTTATTTCAAGTGGAGGGTCGATCAAAATCCCAATTCATGGAGTTAATTGAAGACTTTTGTAACAAATGGTATGACAATGGGTACGGAAGTGGATCGCAAGCAGCTGGTGAACTCGCGAATCAAATTTTCGTCGACAATACTGAACTCGTTAATGTTCTCATCACAGATGTAGCCTCCTATCCAATCAGCTCGAAGCCACAGTTGTGGCTCGACAACGACAGAAAAGGAGATGCTTCCAGCACCACCTCACAAGGAGTGATGCCTCTCAGTTTTCTCTTTAATGTAGGCCAGGAAGTATTTGCACTCTTCGTTTTCCCACAGACGGACATTGTCTTCACTCTGGAGCTGAATGGTCCCCTTCCAGCGGGCCGGCGATCGAGCGTGTTCTTTCATGGGAAAACTTCCGTCACGGTGAACTTTTCTGAGACGAAGAAAATCGTCAACATTCAATTCCTGGAGTATGAGCCCGATGACGGTGCACATCAAGACGAGTTGAACAAAACCAAGTAGAAAACGCACGGTATTCGATGATACATAAGGGAAACCAGAAAATCAATTCGAAAATGTAAAACGGTCCAATAAACATCAGGAAGTAGATTCTGAATTGAAATTTGTGGTAGTTCATATCGTTTTCCAGGATGCGCTTCATAGACTTAGCTATTTTAACTTTGTCTCTTTCTTGATCTTCAAAGTCATCGATACACCTAGATCCTAAATTTGACTTTATTTTTCTCGAATATATTGAGTTGACTTTTTCGTAAATTTTGCTGCATTTTGTTTATACACATTTATATACATAATTCAATCGGCCAACTTCTCTCCGTTTCCTCCTTCCAAAACGGTGGCCTCGTACTTAACAAGACATCTGGGAGTAATGGGACCTGCATAACTCGTCTTGCCCTCCAACCCTCATGAAATGTCTTACGAACCGAAGAGCTTATTGCATTTATAAATGCTTACCTTCTTCCTGCCGAATAACTTTCACTTCAAGAGTGAAAACCACTTTCTCCAAGTGTGCACTCACGTTTTGTCTAACTCCCGGATTTGTGAAGCAATAAGCGTCTCGATATTTTTTCTGTTTTTTCGAAACTAAAAATTTTGTTGATAATAATTCTCCCGAAAAAGAAGCTACTCCTCTACTTCGTGTCATAGCTCGTATCGTCAGACCCACATTGACTTGAGTTTTAAGGCTTGTTCGTGTTGTGTATCGTATCATGCGATTTTTAGTTGAGTACAAAGACTACTCCGTGTTTGCGTGCTGAAAGATGCTCAGGGTGACAGAAGAGAAAAATTGTCTCTGTCTGTCACGGCCCATCTCCGATGCCTACAAGGTATATAAAGTCTTGCATTGCACCCGTCGCCCTATCGTCCCTCTCGATTTTTGTTCGCTCTTCCATGTCACTCCATTCTCTCTCCCTTTCTCTCTATTGTGTGTGTTTGGTGTAGCGTGGCCACAATAAAACTACAATAAATTTGCTCACGGGACGCCATGATATCGTTCTCAAGAAAAAAATGTAACCTTTTGGGGAAAATGCATTTTTCTCTTCCTTTATTCTCCATATCCTCAACTCGCTCACCCTTGTTAAAAAAGAAAGTGAGCAGTCTCTTGTGAATTTTACAAAAGGACACACACACACAACCCAAAAACCAAAATGTGTGTGAGCGTGCGAGAGAAGCAAATAAAAAAGTATGTGCTTTTTTTAGGTGAACGTACGTGTTTCCTTGTGAAGGAGAAATGCACTGCTTTACATGGATATGTTTAGTCTCCGGTGATCTGGAGAAAGTCACAAGCTTTCTCTTGCTGCTGTTGGGAGAGACGTGTGGAATTTTGGAAAAGATGTGTTTTCCAGAGTTGAGCTTGAATCAGCGTGTGTGAGGGAAAGTGAGTGAAGATTTGTGCTTTCTCTCCCCTTTTTGGTCTTCAGTTCACTTTTGTTGTTTGAGTAGGTGCGTACTGACGTTCTCCTTTCTCTGTGTTTATGTGTACTGAGACTCTCACACGAATGGTGGCATAGCTCGTGGACTTGTTCAGTTGTACCGGTGAATGAAGATGAAGGAAGGCCACCCGCCGGCATTTTCCACTGATGAAAAGTTACTTTCTCGCTTTCACTAGCTTTCTCTTCGCTTCTTCGTCTTCAACTGTATCCATCACTTTTTGACCAGTAATTCCATTTACTCTGTCTATTGATGATAGGATACCGGAGGAGTTTGGAAGTGTCTGTGTGTGGTTCCAGGTTCATTTAGTATTTTAAGCCATGCTGGAAGCTATAGAAAGCTTGTCTTTTGCGGGTCTTAAATAATTTACGGATTCAGATCAATATTCTCTAGGGGTAAGGGTGTTTTGAAAAGATATGACCAACACTAAAAATATAGGTTGCATGCGTCGACATTTTGAAGTACAACATCGTGTGTTTTGAACAAGCGTCAAAGTCCAATCGAATTTGAAATATGGTGGACCTAAAATTTATTGAAGTTTGAAAAGTGAATTAACACTTAAGCACTTTATTGCTGTTCTAAAATTGAGTTCATTAACAATTCAGGCGGAGTGAAATAAACTCGTAAAATCCTGTCCTTAAACGGAAAGTGCTTAATAATTTTTCCCAGTGCCAGAAGGTTACGATACAGATCCAGCACACGACGACATAATATTATAACTGTTTGGTACAAATCGTTGCTTGTTGTGTCTCTTACAGGAATTGGATACAGTGACGACCACCCCCTCGCTCCACCGCTCATTTTCGAAATGATCGGGATGAGCTCCGACATTTTCCCTGCACTGTAGCACAGGCAGGTGTCAGCTTCGCACTTTGGAAATCTTTACCGTTGGCACCATTCCAAATCTGACATCCTCCAAAATTCTCCCTCTCGGTGAAAGCCCGGCCAAGAACTCTCAGAACGCATATAATTGCCTACCAGTTACTCTTAAAGGTGCTTCTTTAGAACAATGCAATACGAAAAATCCCAAATTCAGATTGTGAGGCAGGAAGAATTGAGAATGTGCTAAGTTGAAGTTTGAAGTGAAAGAGCTGACTAGATAATGCTCAAAGTGCTGATGTTATTTGATATCTTCATTTAATTAATGCAAACATAAACTCGTGGTGAGTGACATGAATATACAGTGGTCGATATCAAGCCTAAATTGTTTAACGTTATTAAGCAAGCAAATGTTGTTGGCATGAACTAGTGACATCAATAGTTCAATCAAGGTAAGATTTCAAATCGAACTTACTAAGATTGGCTTATCAATAAGAATAAGACTATAACTTATATAGTTTAAACATAGACACTAACAAATAACTCCAGATTAAAATCTGTTTACGATGTCGTTTAAATGTAAGCAAAGTAGATCTGCAAGTCATCACTCAAGTTCTACATTCTAGTTCTGCCTTCATAAGGTTGTTCGTGTCCTTCATAAGGTCCCATATTGTTAGCAAATCTTTTTAAAATGTGATAATGCAACATGCAGCAACACAAAAATTAGGTTTGTTTATTCAAAGAGAAGTGAATAGTAAAAATCTGCCGAATCTATTCGAACATTTGGTGGGATTTACAATTTGGATCTTTCAGTAAAGCTTTTTCTTTGATAGTTATGCAGTCACAAATAGCAGAATTGACGATTGATGATTACCAATGTCGATTTAACAAACTCTAATGATGTACAAGTGTGGACATCCAGATTGGAAAAATAGATTGCACATGATTTCAGGAGAGTGTGCGTGCGATAATGTGTCAAACAACTGTTGAAGTGCTTTACTTTGATCAATCAATTAATTTTGTGCAAATTACTGTCTATTTGGTACAGTATTTGTGAGGAAAAGCTTTATGTTGTTTGTAAATAAAACGTTGGCATTTCTAAGCACTTGCATTATGCATTATCAATTGGAACAATGAACATGTATGCAAGTTGCATACATGTTCATTGTTCCAATTGATGCACAGTCTTACCAAGGTCACAACAGATCATTTACGCTGCGAGATCCCACAACCTAACTTATTACAGTTTTAGTCCATTTTATTAAACTATTTTAAATGTCGTCATAATTAGTGATATTCATTGATTTGCACATACAAAAATAGAGATTTTGCTCTTTTGAATGTCCTCAGATGTTACTTTATTTTTACCCGAAATATTAACATTTTAATATAATTTTCGCAAAATATTATCGCTAAGTTGAAACTCATGAAAATACAAAGTAGTAACCAGTCATGATTTGCCTCTCTCTAAACGTTGGACTTTCTCTTGTCGGCGGAGACTCGTAGAATACCATCCAGGCTCTTCCATAAAGTATACCATTTCAGGTCGAAAGTAAACATGAGCAAAACCACATCTATTATTTTCATAAAGCTATCCGAGACGGAGGACAAGTGTATTTGCAAAAGACACGACAAAAAACTCCACTTCCTCTTGACTTTAACAAGGTTCACCTCGCCGCAGAGAATTGTAGCACGCAACCCCTTTGTTTTGAAGAGCTGTTGTTTTAGTGACTTTGCGGAGAAAGTAACAAGCAAACAAACCTGCTCTCAACCCACTGTTGCTTTTTTATGATCGAGTTCAGCACAATAAATTCCAAGGGATCATGCATGCCAGGTATTATGTTACATTTAGAGCGTGGAAACTCTCAAGAGAAACTCTGCTGGAACTCTGATGATAATATGCTCAAAAGGGGAAAACTGTGTTCCATCATTCTCGCTCTTCCCACATCTCAAGTGTGAAAATGTGACAAGAGCACACGCAGAAAAAAACAAGTGTATTTTACCAGATGCATATAGTATGGCTGGCGGATTTTATTCTCATCTTGTGTGAAATGAGCACGTTTCACGTAAACACGTCAAATGAGCACGCATGGTGCACACGGGTAATCTGCGTGAGTTCGTTTTTAAAATTGTTCTTTCCTCCATTTACTTTGTATGCTTTCACTTTGTGTAATTTCGGTGAAATGCAGTGCACGTACGTAACCTCCATGTGGAGCAGTTATGTGGAAGCCACAACTATCAAATGCAGTTGAGAGAGTGTTCACGTAAAAATAGCTTTGGTTTTCTAATCCACAGAACAAGCACGACTTGTGTTTACATCCTTTTTTACATGTGATTTTCAATAAATGGAGTTATTGACTGGAACGAGATTGCTTCCTCATGTGGCACTAATGCCCTTTTTCTTGTACACAATGCAGATTAAAAGCTTTTCCAGACGGGAAAGTGTGTGGTGCAACTATAATAACGGGATATTTCGATGCAGGAAGGCATGATCTGTTTTAATTGTGCAGGAACTTTATTTTCTACTGAGGCTGAACGTTTTGCTGTAAATGGATGAAATGAGTTTAAATCGTAGACACATTATTATTATTGAGAGAAATTCCTGGTGAAAGCATGTACACAGACTGTAGACTCTGATAAATTCTCAAATGGCAAGCTCCATGTTACAGCAACGATTATGTATGAATGTACGGTTTTCTCTTCGAGTACGGGAAGCTTAACCGAATTTTCTAAGAGCGTGGATAAGTGAATAATAGAGAAGTGAATGAAGTAAATACTTGTACACACTCTCAGACATGCTAAAATCACATTATACCCCGAGTAATCTCGCAGTCGAAGCCGAAACGGTCGAAGTGAGAGATTGAAGAAAATCCAATAATGAGGGAAATCCATGTTGGAACTCGATTTGTTGAGCAGAGTCTTATTTGTATACGTACATTTTATTGTGTTGGGTGTGGAACTGCTTAAAGAAGATTTAGAAAACGAGATAATTTTCAAAACAAGCAGGGAAACGGAGGAAAGTATGTATCATCAAGTGAGAAACGTAGAGTGGAAGACTTGTGAGGAAAATCCTGCTCACCACAGCATCATCATCAAATCAACCTTGTTTTCCACTTTGCGCAACCAAACACAGGGAAGCCACAAATGTAATCCAGGATGAGCGACTACTGAAAAGTCGGGATGTGTAATGAAATCATGTACATACAAATAGTTGGGCATAGTATATCCAAGCTAAAAGGGTTCAGCTGTGTACAGAGTGAAAGTAGCCCAGTTTTCCTCTAATCTGTAATCAGAATCAAATGGAAACTGGAGAAAATGACGGAGAGAGCACCGCGACATAAAGATGAAGCAAAACTACACGACAAACAACTTCATTCTCTTTCGTGTATGTACATGACGTGCTGTACTAATATTCAAGTTTCCAACTCACCCTTCCGTGGCAACTTTAGAGAAAATGTGGTGGTGGTGGTGCTTGGTCGAATGGATTTGCATTTACGTACCACTGCTTCCTTCTACTTTGCATATATGTTGAACAAATCCATAATGGAAACATTACCGACGATTGTCTACTTTCTACATACTTATTGTCTATGGTACTCGAGTAATTTTGTATCTGTCATGTCATTGCGAAAATTTATGATGGTGTATCCTAAAGCAGCAATGGTGTAGTAAAAACCAACAAATTATTTATGTAATGCAATCTGTATCTCGTGGTACATAATTTGTAGAATTCAGGATCTTTTAAAGTTTATCGAGTAAACACGACGTGTATTTGTTGTTTCTGGAGTCAGAGTGCTTTAATGGATTTTTGTGAGGAAAGTGGTGGCAATGCCGTGTACAAACCGATTTGATCCATAAACATACAATCAAAAGCCACTAATAGTCCGTAAATATTTTCTCGTTTTGTGCGCCTCGCTGGCACGAGTAATTTGTAAATTTTCACAAAGCCCATTAAGGTCTGTCAAACAAATATAAAATAGGTTCAAATTTTTCTTTCATTAACCCGCCGTTCATAACCGGGATAGGCTAGTGCCGGGTTGTGGTCATC